>BCLG01002770.1:9067-23450 GCA_001602295.1 Zoysia matrella
GTCTCGCACAGATTTTGAGCCTTTTTTAAATGATAGTTTATAATTTCAAAAGAAACGAATAGTCCACTATAAATTTGTGGGAATCATTTTTCCATTATATTTTATTATTTTGTGGAACGTCGTGAAGAAGATGACTTTTGGAAGCCACTATAATATTCACTCACATGATTGCGACTTGTGCTTGAGTTTTTTTCCCATACATTCATTGAGCTTTCATAAATTTACTGTTGCAAATGTTTAAATGGCGTACTGATCTGAGATTAATATTTATGAATATTTGTATTAATGTTTCAGATACCCTACATTTTTTTCCATTTTCTTTAAATCATAGTACAATAAATTAAAAAATATCTTGACCAGTTATTGTAATGCTGATTTGAAGGTTCCACCTAGAAGAGAGAGCCAAAGCCCTTTGCTAGATGATTGTGTCAATGTAGAAGAAATCTGTTGATATTTTCTTGAACCATCAACAATCTTATTTGGTCATTCCAATTTTCTTATTGGCAATACATATTTGATACACAATACTACGAAAAAAGTAAAGATATGAAACGTGAGAACTTTCTTTTTTTTATCATTCAATTTATTGCTTCAAGTACTGGATTCTAATAGTTCCATTGTTAGATTGAGCACATACATTAGTTATACCATTTGCTAATAGCTTTTATAATAATGCTACTAATGTAAGTATTCTATTTTAATTTTACATTTCATTGTATATAACTGATCAAATGGTTGTATTGAGGGTATATAACTGCCGCGCTATTTTCTAGTAAGATGCCAATTTTGGATTGCTTTTCTTTTCAATTTCCTATTTTTTCGTACCCCTGTCTATCTACTTGAATTGAAACACTTTCCGCGGATTGGCTCGTTTGGCTGAAGTGTGGAAATGAATTGCCCGTTTCCAATGACCCGAATCGAAGATGTGTTTCATTTCCGACCCAACACTGTAAAGATGGTCGGAATTTTGTCTTCTCCCCCCACCCATCGATCCCACTCCGCCGTCGTGGCCACAGCACGCCGCCACCACTGCAGCATGAGGGATCCCCTACCGCCACTGAAGGAGACCTCGCCATCCTCGACTCACGCTGGTGGAGATGAACGGAGGAGAAGGCTGAGCAAGAACAGAGATGGACGAAGAAAGATCGAAGCACCGCGTGGAGCTCGGCAATAGTTGAATGAGCATATCTTGAGATTTTTGTTCGGGTAGGATGCTTCGTTTTCTTTGTAATTTTGTTATTACCTTTCGATGGACTTGTTTGGTCGAATTTCTTGTGATAATTTGACCATGTATTTCTGATGTGTTTAGTTCCTGATTCGTTCACTTCATGTTTGTGGTAATAAGTTGATTATGTTTTGTTTGTCGTAATGTGAACAAATTGTATGCATTAATTCTGTTTTGTCCTTTCGTTTCAGATCCAACTAGCACATATTCTTTGTTTCTTTTCATATTCCAACCCAAACAACATTTGATTTCGAATTTGATTTTGATTTCAAGAATTTGATTCTAAGGAAAACCAAATAAGAAAAAAAAAATTGAATTGAATCTGATTCAAACATGTCCTGAGGACCGAGTTCTTGTGCAGTAAGCAGTCCAGTGCCGACCGTTCGATCCGGATCGAGCGACTCACCGTTGATTTTTAGACTGGACGTCTGAGATAGCGTGCGTGCAGTCGCGATCTCCGTCCCCTTGCCGAAATGTACTCTGTTTTGATCCGTGCCTCTAAGCGCTTCCTCTAATCTCTGTCCTGCCAAACACCTTGTTGGGGCTAGGAGTCAGGCAAACGTGGAGGGTTAAGATCCCCATCTGGGCCGTCGACCGGCAGGGGCGAGGTGGGCGACGGCACAGCCCCCGATTTTCTAGGGGCGCCAGGGGCCGAGCTCTTTCTTCAGTGGCGGACAGAGCTACTCAGGCGCTGAACTTCAGGTTCTATGGAAATTTTTAAGGCTATTTCGGTTGTGACGGAGGAAGAAGGCAAACAGGCGAAGGGGCAGGGCCGTCTGGACTATGCATGGTACTGATCCAGTTAAGCATCACAGGAATAAAAGCCCAACGTGAATGTTTCTCCCGCATCCACTAATCTGCACTACACATTTCCTCCAAATCCCACCGTTAAAAGCGGCGACAGGCTAGATCAAAATATAAATGTACATATTAGATTTTTCTTTGTCACGTTAGTGCTATATATTTTGTCATGCCAAATAATAATTTTGATAAATGAAAAAATAGATTTGTCTGCAGCTGGGCTTTTAAAAGCAGAAAAAAATAAATCACACCAAATTACAATTCTAATTTTAATGGAGAAAAATATCGTTCTATCAACTAAGCTGAGTTTACCGGCAGGGGCCTCATTTTCTGTTTTGCACTGGGGCGCCGAAAACCTAGAGACGGCCCTGTCCCCATTGGATTGAGTGACAATTTTCTTTGGGTATTACTTCCCCAACAACAAACAAGGCCTCTGAGCCCGTCCGATTTCACAGGATTATACAGGGATCGGTGGAAGGGACCGATTGATTCCCTTTCTCTCTACGTACGTAAAACTTTTGTTCCCCCTCATTCCACTCACTCATTTTACTCCAATCCTTTAATTACAATCCTCCTCTAATACCAGTGTGCTAAGGAATAACCAAACGAGCCATTAGGGTGTTTAATAATTGTCCCTGCCAGCAAAGAAATTGCTATGCGAAGATTCTGCTACATTTGTTTATCCACCACTAACGGGGTATGCAAGTTGGACAGTCAATTGGGTAGTGAATTAGTGGTGGTCAAATGGTAAACTCTTGTCGTTGTTTCTCCATGCAAACGGTTGATTGGGCAGTGAATTAGTGTCGTTCAAAGAAATTGCTATGTGAATTAGTGTTGTTCAACGGGGTATGCAAGTTGGACAGCTTCTGTTTCACCACCGGTTCCTCCTTCTCTGGTTAGTTGTTGTAGGCTGATTCATTGCACCCACATGTTCCTCCCACTGGTACGCACCTCACCACGGGGTTCTTGGCCCTCCCTTGCGGTCAATTTCGTCGCTCTTCGAGTTTTCCCCGGCGCCATACATTACCAAGCCATTGGCTCTTTACGGTGAGCTCCAATGGTTAATAACCTCAACCCTTGATCCCCTAATCTATCTCATCACTATGGTGGTTGCAGTGTGTTCAAACACCGTCGAATCCGTGGAATCTGGCAACGCCGATGATCCTCCGGCCGTGCTGGGTGCAATGACTGTGATTAATGGAAGGTCCGTCCGGATCTGCTGTGGCCACTTGGAACCTGGTGTGCCACGTTGTGTGTCCTCCAGTGTGGTTTCTCCTAATTTCACATTAAATTTAACAAAATTCATTATAAATTCTAGCAAGCTCCTAAATTATTGGAATCCTTATATTGGATAACATGTTCATTTATTCTGTTATGTAATAAATAATAGAACAAATTCAGAGAACAAAAACCATTATTAAATGCATATCTTCATTTCCATCATGTTTAAATTCCAAATTTTGTCATACATTCTCCTGATACCATTTCATGACTTTTCACCAAGTTGCATATTTATTTTCGGTGTAATTTATAAGTACTTGATAGTATTTTTAATTATAATAAAATAATTCTACAAGATAAAATACTAAAACTTGGCTAGCAAATCTCACCTGCTAATACTAGTGTACATTTATTTCCTTGGAATTCATTCCCTTCCATAAACTTGTTAAGAAATTTTTGAAATGACAACACGTGTTTAAATTAATTAATCTTTAATAATAAATTTATTTTATATTTCCTTCCAGTTTTGCTTCTCCAAAATACTGTGCTTATGAAGTTTTCGCCTTGTAAATATCTTGATCATGATTACATGTATTAATGAAATGTATAGTACATTCTGGCATGATAAATTAGGAAATATAACCGAATTAATTGATTCACATGTTTACATAAATAATTATAAACATAATTCAAATATTCATGATAATTTTTAATGCATTAGAATTGAATCATCACTCTACCTAATGGTATGCTCTTTTCCTAAACAATGTTCACACTCTAGTAATTAGCTAATTTCTTATAGTAATTAATAAAGGAAATATTTAAATGAAAATAATTAAATAATTATGCATCTCATTTATGTACATCACTATAGCATCCACATGTTTAAGTTCCTTGCAACCTCACGTCGTTATTGCTGTGGTTTTCTATTTTGTTTCATCCATATGCATTCCACATTCATTTAGTTTAGGAAACACCGAAGATAATGCAAAAGAGACTGATGATGAGGACATCACTACTATAATTTGACCCTGTTCTTGGAAATGCTTACAATGTTCTTGAGATTGCTTACATTGTTCAAACTCAAGGCAAGCTTTAGTGCATCCTGGCCTTTTTAAATGTTTTACTTTTACTTACATGAGTTTATTGTTGGGATGGTTGTGCATTAAGTCATAGGAGTTTGGTTGTCACCCTAGTTGCATTGACATTGGGATTCCTTTGGGTTTAGAATTTAAGTTAGTTCTGGTATCTCGATTCTATGCTTTGCTTAATTGTTGAGTCATTGATAGAAACAGAGTGGCTGGAATCCGCTCGCAAGCTATAGGATGGTTTTCCTCTGGGATTTTTAGTTGTTATTATCACCATGATAAAAGTTGAGACAAGACTAAGAATAGTCAAGAGTAGCAAGATATGATTCATATGTGCATTAGCTTGGTCTGAGCTGATTAAGAATTGATCGAGCATGGTTTTGTTGAGCAAGTTTGAACAATACTGATTATGCACTGGATATAGGGAACCAAGTAAATTGATGTAACACAATATTCATAGTGATCAGACGTAACTGAACCTCTCTTTGAGAGATGATAGAAGAGAGAGCTCTGGGGCTAAACATGGATAGACCTGATGTTATTTTCGCATTGAGGGCCACCGCTCGAGAGTGGTGAGCATCGGATCGATCCTATTTCATTGATGTGAAAGATTGTCATATGGGGCTTCCGAGAAAAGCGTACGTATCGTGTAATTAGGTTCCTCCTGCAGGATGTAAATCTATTCGAGTTGCCGTCCTCACAGTTATTGAGTACCACTTGTCTCACTGCATCATATCATAGTAAGAACATGGAATGAATGGTGAACTTGTTGATCTTATCTGTTCTTATTATTCTTGTATTATAACCATGCTTGATGTAAAAGTCTTGCAAAGATTTACTATTTTTTTGTTGTAGGCAATCTTGGTTGAGAAGGATGAGACATGTTTATGGGCTGGCGTGCTTCATTATCGGAGAAATGACGTCGAGTTATGTTATTATTTCCACTACGATTTGCAAACTCTTTAGCAAACTCAAATAAGGTCTACATGTTGAAATAACTCTAAAATGACTTGTAATATATTTTGTGTATGCTTATGTTGTACTATTTAGTAGCGACACTCGATATCGATCCTGCGCGTCCAATCACCCTCGCTTTGGGTGGTTTGTCACAAGTTTCTTGTCTTCCATAGTGTGGTTGCAAGTATCATTTTTTTCATATGAGAACAATGAAACTTGTCAAGAATCAATAGTGGAATTACATATCGAAGATATATATGTTGAAAACAACAAAATATATCAAAGATCATGATGAGTCACAACATATATAAATTTACATTTGAATTAGGAAGCACCCCCCGACATTCTATCTTGGAAATTTTGTAGATGATTTCTTTGGTACAAATATAAGTATGAATACATTGATATATATATTTGATACTAATTATTCACCACACTTACCACTGTAGGACACAACAAAAACTACTAGATTTGACAAACGACCTGGTATATGCTACTTATCACAGGATCTCTTCAACATAAGAAGGCGCTCTGCTACATCAGTCATCTCTGGTCTTTGATCCACATCAAGTTGAAGACATTCGACTGCGATCCTTGCAAGGCAGTCAAGAAACTCAATATCTCTTGATGTCGCTGAAATTTCCTTGTCAAATAACTCAAATGTTATGTTCTTTGTCTTGTGAGCATCAACAAAACTCATAACCAACTTATTGTTATCAGCATATGTTGCTTTCTTCCTGCTAATGAGTTCCAAGAGCACAACCCCGAAGCTGTAGACATCACTTTTTTTGGTTAGTAAGCCTGTCTGTAGATATACTGGATCCATATAACTCCTATCACCAATGACATAATTGGTGTATTGTGCCTTGTCTATGGCAATTAGTCTTGATATTCCAAAGTCAGAAATCTTGGGCACATAGTCATCATCCAACAGTATGTTAGCTGGTTTTACGTCACCATGCATAATTGTAACATTGGCTTTTGAATGCATATAAGCCAAGCCCTCTGCTGAATCTGCAGCAATGCTTAGACGTTGACCCAAACTCAATGGTTTCCTGCTGTTACCATGAAGAAGGTTATCCAGGCTACCTTTGGAGATAAACTCATAAACCAGCATAGGTACATCAACTTCTAAGCAACAACCTATCAGCTTGACAATATTCTTGTGGATGACACGTGACTGAATGATGACCTCGTTTGCAAACTGTTCCTTTTGTGCTACATCAACATTGATGGGCTTCTTGATTGCAACTTGTTGGTCACCGAGTAACCCCTTATAAACTTCACCAAAGCCACCCTTTCCAATAATATTGCAGCTTTTTAAAATTGGCTTGAGCTCATCCTTTCTGAATATCTGTATATTGTTAACATCTTTTAAAATTGGGCCACCATTCTTCTCAAAATATTCTTTCATCCTTCTCTTCTCTCTGCGAACAAGCATCAGGAACACAACAATCGCAATAACAAAAAGGCCACCAATGGCACCTACAATGACAATGAAAAAAAATGTACAATCAGAGCTTTGAGTAATTGCAGTCAACTACCACAAAGATGAAAAATGACTGGAAAATTATTTTTACAAAAATGAAAAAAAGTGCAACCAGAGCATTGAGTAAGTGCTGTCAACAACCACAAGGAACAGAAAAAAATGCTGCAGTGCCTAAACATCAAGGCGGATTAAATTCCTGCAGCATGATAATTGCAATTCTACAAAATATCCTTGGGTAAAAAAAATTAAAAACAAATTCAAGCAGATTATCTTAAACCGACAAATTGATGAATGAAATTAGTGTCATGAGATTCATATCATGGAATATCTTTTTGTTGTATAATTAATTGCATGGTACTATATCTATGTGGGTATTTTACTCTATAAAGTCGACTAGTTTTGATTAAAGACAAAACTTAGATATTTGTAAAAGATTAGAACTCGTCGTCGTTGTAGTAGACAGTTACTTACCCACAGCCACCTTTGCCGGTAGAGGAAACTGCTCCGTGCATGTTCCAGTTTTTCCGTCGCCTTTCATTCCGTATTTACATGGACAATCATATCCTCCAATCCTGTTTACACAGATTCCGCCGCTGGAGCAAGGATAGACCTTTTGGAGCTCAGGATACGCATCGCGAAGCGCGCACTCATCAATATCTACCAAAGCAAGCAAACAAATTTCAAGGTTTTTTTCGCTTATTTTGATGTGCTAAAAGAGATCATATGCATATTTGTGCATACCTTGGCATCCATTGGGGATGTAAGGGTTGCCATCGTAGTGCTCCAAGCAGCTGCATACGTATCCTGGGCCATTGTTTGCTTTGGCACAGGAGCTGTTGCCGCTGCGGCATGCATAGTCTGATGGCACCGGCTCTCCTGCGGCGGGACAGGAACCATTCCGGATAGCGAAATTGAGGATGAAAGGAACACCCCTTGGGAATTTCTTGGGCAGCACATCGTAGCCGGACATGTCTTCTGTAGAGAAGTTGTACCAAGAAGTCTCCGCCAGCATGCCATAAGAACATGGGTAATTATCCCATATACCTTCCTGGTCCCTGAATCCAACTCCAAAAGTATGCAAAAGTGGATTTGCTGGTGTCACGAGGGTTTGGCAGCACCCCGTCCCCGTGCACAGGCCATTTCTCGCCATTCGAGGATCGTAAATTGTATCCGAGAGACAGCGGAGCTGGGTTCCTGACGATGTTGTCAGTGAGCTCCTCATGTCCACCAGGATACTCCTGCCGACGCCAACCAGAACATTACGCATGGGGGCGAGGATGAATGGCTCCTTCAGACTGGTAACCTGAGCACTGCGGCTCATATTTCCAGTTTTCATGTAGCAATTGGATCTGACCATACCATAGGCACGAGCCTCAGCTTGGGTCACAGATATGTCCATGAGCTCAACCGGCCATTTTTGTGTGCTCCCCACAAAATCGCAGCTCCCTGTTTCTCGGTTACAGATGAGATTGGCCACATAATGATAATTACTAAATCCCTCGGTTCCATTGAATTCAAGGAATAAGCGGGGAGGCTCGAAGGAGTAGTTGCAAGTGACCCGGAAACCATCAAGGTAGCAACCAGGTTTGATTCCAAAGGGAAAGGGGATGGAGATGTTCCCGCACTTATCCTGGCAGCCTTGAAGTGCAACAGGATGCAAGCTCTGAGGCTCTTGCTCAGTAGCGGCTCCAATCAGCAGGGAGAACATGACGAGGATCACTAGCAGGAGCACTATAAGTTTGGGTAGCAGCCGACTGCATGATGACCGTTCCATCGACATCGATTGGGATGTTGCCTACTCCGGGTGGCTAGCTTTGCGTGATTTAGTAATGGATCTACCCATGTAAATTCCATGCATAATAATTTTACATATAAAAAACTTAAAAGTAAGGTCAGTGCTCGCCTCAAATGAGAGCATTAACAGGAAGCACAGGAATCACCTCTTCAGATCCTCGGCGACGAGGTTGGGGTCCGGCGCTGGCGTCAATTAAGGAAGCAGCAGCAGCCAGCCGGAGTCGAAGGCTACCTCCACGACAGTATGGGGGCAAGTGCTGAACGTTGAGGAGCCAGCCTGGGGGAGGCTACACCCATTTACAGTCTATCGAACCGTGCTCCAGGACGACTACCAATTTTGTGATGTCTAATTTCCGGCAGCCAGTTGTTGTCTGGCTCTCGTGTACGAATGAAAGACTTCGTCAAAGCTTCACATATCAACGCATGTACAATGGAAAGGACGATGGTGGTAGAGATCAATTAGTACTATACACAAATTTTAGAATATCGATCATTTTCCTGTGGTGATCAAAAAATCCCTAAATAGGAAATATGTCTCTACAACACATATAGATACAATTTAGGATATATCTGTAGCAAAGTGCCTCTGCAAGCTAATTTTCCTGCATTATATTTAAGTAGGCCACCTAGGATCCATATCCTTAATCAAAAGAGATTAGGTCTGATGTAGCGAGTCTAACTTAAAAAGATACCAGCCACAATGAAAGAAGCAATTGTAAGCTAATCAACCTTCAGAATTGAAAACGATTTAGCGACGACGTGCATGGTTAGTTGATTTAGTACCTTTACTAGGAATGAAACAATTTATCAGGTTGCAATTAAATTTGCTTTGATTGTGCAACCAACATTTCTATTTTTGGCTAGACTCATCATGTCTCAGATATAATTTATTTTTTTAGGTTGAGCAGACCCAAAGTGATCATCTTAAATAGTTCTTGAACCTAGATCATCATTTTAAAAGTTTTTGGACCCTGATGGAAACCCAACAAAACTTTGAGGACCACGTTGCATTTCACTCCTTAATCTACTCCGGTTGCAGAGCTGCCCAGCTGACAGACTGCATTTTTGAGATACGGAATATGAAGACCCAAGGCTCTGGTGTTCTTTTAAAATACTAAGATCTACTTATATTTCAAATGAGCGTTATTCTCACTAATCAATTGAATAGAACGACTCAAGAGCTTGACAGTGACAATTGGTCCCAGGTTCAGGCAGTGTACTTCTAGCATGGACTTCAATATCGTTTCTGAAATTGACGTACTACAAAATGTGTAATCTATTCATTCCACATCGAAACACCCATTTTACCGTTCCGCGTGGCTGGCTAGGCCAAGAAAACGAATCACTCTGGATCATGTTTCGCTTGGAGGGTATTTGGCATGGATTCAACCGTTCCACATGAGAAACCGTCATTTCTCCCTTTCAAACGGACCCCAAATTGGAACGGAGGGTACTAGATAACGGTGGTTGATTACATACCAGTTTATTTTGTTATTTCCTGTGGGCTGTAACCAATGCCAGTTGTAACGTTTTCGCACCGGTGTGAAGTCAACTTAGCACCTTCTCTTTTTGAGGATTGGTAGTGAGACTCAATGAAACCTATTGTCATACCTCATTTCCGAGAATCAGTACTAGATACGAAGAACCTCTACAAACTGATTAACAAAGTATATATACTTCGAATAAATAATATACCTAGAGTAAGGTATTTAATAGAAATACGGCTAGGAATTTTCTTTCCAAAACCATTTAGCCAACAAAACTCTAGCATAAAGGACACACCCATGGCTAAACAATGACGGATCACGAAGGTTGGAGTCTTCTATGTTTGTTTATTCCACTCAAGTTGCAGCGCTGCGTAGCTTGGCAGACTGAACCTCTTTTTTTTTTTTTTTTTTGGGAAACGGAAGCCGACGACCAAAGGCTCTGGCATTCTTTTTAACTATCCACTTGTTTTGGTACCAGTTATTCACCGCTAATTAATTTAATAGAACAACGCCAGAGCTTGGTGGTGACCATTACTGCTAGTTGGTTTAAGGTGAGGTTGGACTTATTTCATATTTCCCGCATGGACTTGATTATCGTTTCTTAAAGCGACGTACTCCCTCTGTCCATTTTAAGTGTGATGTGGAAATTAAGATAAGTGAAAAAAAGGTTGAATGTATAGAAAACGAAGAGAAAAGAGATAGAGATGCATCGAGAATAGAGAAAAATGTACTGAAAAAAATAAGAATGATAGTTAATTTGAGACAATTAGAGGGGCTAAGGGCCTTTGGAATGCAGGAATTTCACAGAAATCAGTTCAATTTCACAGAAAAAATGCAGAAAACAGAAAAATCCCCGCACTCTAAAGTAGGCCTAAAGTGACAGAGAAAATGGAACGGACGGATTACTAGATAATGACAGTTGATTACGTAGCGGTGTATTTTTTTTTTGTTTACCTTGAACTATAACCAATGCCAGTTGTATGAGTACAATGCAAGTTGTAAGCATTTTCACGTTGGTATGAAGTCAACTACTGCGCATACTCTCTTCTTAAGGATTTGGAATGGAACTCTGTGAAACCCATTGTTCGGACCCAATCTAGGAATCTTTTGTGCATCCTGGATCGGTAGCTAGTAGGTACAACCTTCACCAAATAATTTCCTTCCAAGTCTGTTTAGCCAACCAGAGGCAAAACCAACAGCAGAAGACTTTGGCATGAGGGTCACACCCGGTTAATTTAAAAAGAATGACGAAGCTCGGAGTCTTCCATGGTTGCTTATTCTACTCCAGTTGCAGAGCTGTCGAGCTAGCAGACTGAACCTTTTTTATGAAATGGAATTCGACGACCAAAGGCTCAATGTTTCTTTTAAAATATACACTTATTTCATATGAGCGTTATTCCAGGCTACTAATTAATTCATTATTTATTTTAATAGAACGACGCAAGAGTTGTATGGTCATTAGTTGGTTTAAGGAGAGTTGATCCATGTTCAACAAGGCTACCTCTCACATGGACATCATTATCACTCCAGTAAGCGATGAAGTACTGTAAGTAGATAACTAATGGTGGTTGATTAGCCATTTTTGTTTGTTTCTTGTGAACTCTAACTGAAGGCCGTTGTAAGTACTGTAAGCAATGCAAGATGTAAGTGTATTCCCATTGGTATGAAGTCAACTCAGCAACTTCTCTTTTCGAGAATTTGAATTGAACTCATGAAACCTATTGTCAGATCTTATTTCTGAGAATCTAATCCGCAATTCTTTACCAGCCCCTATGTCAGGAACTGATGCATACAACCTTCATTGAAAGATTAATAAAGCATATATGTTATGAATAAATAATATACCTGCAATAAGGTGTATTAAAAGAATGACGAGGACTAGCTGGAGAGGAATCAAACTGCGGACGACTTTGGCATGAGGGACATAGCCACGGCTAACTTAAAAGAACGACGGAGCTTGGACTTGGATTCTTCGTCTTCCGTGGAGTAGTTGCTTATTCTGCTCCTACGGTTGCAGAGCTGCCAAGCTGGCAGGCTGGACTTTTTTCAGATACGGAAGACGACAACCGAAGGCTCTAGCCTTCTTTTAAATTACCACTAATTTCACATTGAGTGCTTGATGGTGACTTTATTGGTTGGTTTAAGGAGAGGTTGGTCCAGGTTCTGCCAGGCTACTTGTCGCATGGAATTTATTATTATTTTTCTATAACAGCGTACTCTCTCTGTCCTCAAATAAATGAAGTTTTGAGATTTGAGCTTTGGGATTTTGGAAAGAAGAAAAGTAGGGAGTGCATTAGAAACAAGAAAGCTAAAAACGAGGGAAGAGATAGAGAGAATACTATCCGTTGACGTCTGACTTGTGATCGAGATCGGTAGATATTGTTAGTAGGATCGAAAACGAGAATAGTGTGAAACTATTCTCAAGAGGTGACACGAGATTTAACATTGGTTTTGGCCTCTCAGAGGATAACGATCCTATATCTAATATGAGTGTGTATTGCGTAGTAGTGTGTTCTTGTCCAGTCTGGCAGGATGGATTACATATTTGTAGGGCCATGGCCCATCTTAGCTTCCTTGGGCTGCAGCCCGCCTTGGCTTCGGGAATTGAGAACGGCATTTAAAAAGATTTGAATCCTAGAATGGCACTTCATCATTTTTCTTATGTCACAAAGAAAAAGGAGAGAGATTGAACACTGAAGAAACCATTTCTATATCAAGTAACCACCTCCTCACTAGATCAAGACGTAAGAAACCATAAAATTTGCATTGAGAGGAGAACATTGAATTTTTTGCTACATAGAAAGGACTAAACTATACATTGGAAGGGGCTGTATTTACAAAATAATTTATTATTCTGGAAACTATGCACTGAGACTCTGTGAGTGCCCTTATTCTAATTGTAAGCTTTGTCTCCCTTGCCTAGTTGGCTGGTTTTTATTCTAGTCCTCCGGTTGCAAGGCTGACCAGCTGGCGGACTGGACATTTAGATAAAAGAGTAAATTTCACAAAATTGCATATATTTTATCAGTATTATAACAAAACTACAGATTTAAGTCATAATTTCATAAAACTACAGATTTTGTATCTAATTTCTTACAAAACTACAGGTTTTGTTTCTAAATTATCATAAACCTACTGGTTTTAACTATAGATTCTATATACATGTTGCTGAAACTACTGTAGCAAATCTGTTAGTTTTCTGAAAATATAACTTAAATCTGTAATTTTGTGATAATATAGGTAAAATACCTGTAATTTTATGAAATTTACTAAAACAAACAGAAGACGATGACCCAAGCTCTAGTATTCTTTTAAACTACAATACACATTTCATGTGAGCGTTAGTAATGTACCTGGAATAAGGTCTTCAGCAGCAACATGGCTCGGAGTATTTCCTTCGAATTAAGTCCATTTCCCATCTAGCGGGCAAAGCATGTAGCGGAAGACATTGACCCAAATGCCACAGGAATACATTGACCCAAATACTTCAAATAAATCTGTAGAATGTTAGTGGAAACAGATTGTGTTTCTAATCCTATATGTAGATGACATATTATTGATTGATAATGCTATTACAATGATTGAATCAGTCAAGTCCTCAGTAAGAAAGTGTTTCTAATAGCTCATATTTTGGTCATTAATAGAAAATTCCTTATTAAGTACTCCCTCCATTCCAAATTATAAATCATTGTAGACTTCACCAGATTTCCCAAATTAAAAGTCGCTTTCACTTCCCGAGACACATTTTCTCTTCTCAATACTTCAAATCTCTATCTCTCCTCATTTTCTACACATTCCATCTTTTTTACTTTTCTTAATTCCCATGCACATACCCAAAACGACTTATAAAACGGAACGGAGGAAGTAAAAAAAAAGTTATTGTAACAACCACTCAAAATTTTGAATTTTTTAAATAGCCATCAGAGTAAAATTTTGTTTCCTATCTGCCACTGCCATCCGTTTCATAGCAAAAACGTGTTAAAAAAATATAAAAGACCAAAATACCCCAAGTTGTAAATTTTGCCCAAGTTTCCACGTCAGCTATCTGTACATCAATCTTTTTTGAAATAATAATTGGACAACATAAATATTTTTCCATCAACAATTTATTGTCTACTAGTTGTAAATTTTTATTCTGTCCAACTTTGTATTGAAATATTTATACTATCCAAATAATATGCTAGCTATGGAGGCGCTGTGTGCTGGAAGAGTTCTAAGCATGATACAATTGTTGATTCAACGATAGTAGCTGAGATCTAAATCTGAAAGGAAGCTTTTTGGATAAAAATATGTTACTAATTTGGATATTGTTCCTTGTGCA
>BCLG01002770.1:23455-33698 GCA_001602295.1 Zoysia matrella
ATTGATTGAGGTTATATAAATATGCAAAATGCACAAAATAAAACATCATTGATCCATTGATGAAGCTCACAACCCAGCCATAAGATGCACGAGATCAGTATTAAACACTTACATGGTAATGACTAGTGCATTTCTAATAAAACAAACTGTTATTGTAATGACTAGTGCATTTCTAATAAAACAAACTGTTATTCAGTTTTTTTGGATAATAGTCATTACATTTATCGACAAGTCCTTGACTTGTTTGTGAAATTTTTTTATTTGCTTATGATATAAGATACCTAACCTCTTATCATTATATGGGATAATAATGATTAATGATCTAACACAAATATTGATTAATGATCATGTTTCAGATATCAATATAGAGATATTGAATCAATAATATGGACACATATTAGAGAATTTGGAGATTGACCCGCTTCTAGGCTTCTCTGAGATGTTAATTATTTTGCCAACAGTCATTGTCTTATGTGACGTCCCTTCAGAATCCTTAGACATGAGATCTTTATTGATTCATAGAATGTGTACTGGCACACATAGGTTTGCCAAACGCTCCGTAACTATGTAGTTAGAAAGGTAGCTTTCAGGTACACTAAAAAATAGTCATGGGATTTGAGCAATCAAGATAAAATTTGCATCTTTTAATAATAGGAAAGATATCTCAGGGCCCTCGAGATAGATGGATTTGGGTGTGCGTGGTCATGCTTAGATGATTAAACAGTTAATCATGATGACTAAGACTCAATCATGATGAATCTACTATTTGATCAAGTGAATGGTTAAGCTATTAGAAGGATGGCACATATCTCGCCATAATCTTGATAGTTATCATGAGATAAAGGGATTGGCGTACGTGTATATGTGTGACAAAGGTTCAGATGATATGATTTTTATGTGTGCACAGGAGTCAATATGTGTTACTAGGTAGTACTATTTATTTACGATTTTAGAAATCGTTTTCATGTCATTGTCGTGTACTTATGAACCTAGCGAGTCACACCATTAATAGATTGGGATATAGAGTTCCTTGCCTATGTGATTTTTCTAGCGCAAATGGAAGATTGTTAAATATGTGCCCAAGAAACAATACAGATTTGAAGCATATTTGATGACACATAGATATTTATCCATGAATGATCAGAGCACTAATGCGACTGCACGTGGAAGCCCATTAATGAGGTCTCAATAGGTGGAGGTGTTGCCGGTGGGCCACCTCCATCATCCCTCTCAGAAGAACCCTAGCCCCACTGCCGGTTCTAGTACATCGTCCATGATTCTCCAACCCCGTACATGTGGATACCACAAGGCTGATGTGGTGTTGTTTAGCTGGAATAGGAAGAGACAGTTACCGCAAGGTTAACCCTCTTTTCTAAAAGTTCAGCAACAACTAATAATGATGTAGCAATATTTGCACAATGTATGGGGCAACAGATGAACAATCAATTGTATGGTACATACATGCGGGTAAAATTTGTGTATAGATTGTTTTGAGTTCACGTACAGAACTGGGTACAGTAGGGTATGAGATGTGCCATTGATAGCACTAAAAAGCGACTCTCCGGTGGGTTGCCCTCTGGCCTCTGTGGTAAGGCACAATAAGGAGAGGTGTTGTCCACCTTTACGGTGGCTGGAGATTCAAGAGCCATCATTCCGTTGATCGAAAGCTATTCAGGAGGAAGATATCCTTGTGGACGAGACACAAGAGAAGAAGCATGCATATCTTTTATGCATCCATTGCGTCAGGAGTGCTGGTGCTCCATGTATACTTGATGTGGGTGGTTCAGGACTCTAAACAAGAGCAACGAAGAGGAATATTTTGAGATCTAGGCATAGCTCATCAAAGATATCATCGACGCGGGTTACTCGATCGATGATCATGCCAGGAATGAAATGCAATTAACCATGAGAAAGGTACGTGATCTTCCTTGAAATGCAAATTCACCAAGGATGAAGAAGAAGATGCTGCAGCCAAATGCTGACAGTAAACAGCCAATCATCAAATCATGAAAATGGCCTTTGATGAAGATACGCATCAATTCGACAAGGACATTGGGCATTTTGATACCAAATATATTAAAAAACAGTTATGTCACCAGAGAAGAGCATTGAGGTGGTGATTTTCCCGATGTTTGATTATCACAAGAAAAAAACTCGACCCGCGAGAGTAAACCCCCCCCCCCCCCACGGTATTGCATTAAGAAGAAGAAGAAGAAGACCTTCTCACATAAGTCAAGAAAACCCCCTAAACCCCTGCCCCACCCTTACACAGCAGCACCATAACCCGTGTGAAAACGACCAATGACCTGGTCTGGACCTTAGACCTTTGCTTTGGTGTGGGATAGACGAGGGTTTTTTTTTATCCTCATCCTGAAATTCCCTCCCACAGGGAGTCAAACTCAAGACCTAAGGGGTGCTACTAACGCTCTCAACCACTACGCTGAATTAAGGCCCTTACGCTATTTGATTATCACAAGTATGATCCAGAAATACCGGCTGGGGGATTTCAAAAATCAAACAGGAGGGCCTGGCCTCTCACTCAACCCTAGCCGCCACCCACCTATGCAGCAGTTCTCATGGCTGACGTGAGGCCTATGAAAAAAGGTCCAACTCACATGGCGTGTGGTGTGGGTAAATCATGAGAAATAATCCAACCTTACTTGTTCAAAGAGGGATAGACCAACTTAAATAGCTAGTAATTCAAAGCATAGTAATCTCGAGTTAACCCTTTTACGCGAAGCGAGGACGAAACCGTAAGCAGGTTGCTTTGTAAGTGTGGCACACGCAGTGTGTGCGTGAGCATGAGCCGCCGTGGAGCTTGGAATCCAAGTGGTGTCCATCACGGTGGCAGTGGAAATCGGAGTGAGAACTGGGGAGAAGATGGGCACAACTTTCCTCAGATGTACATGCCACATGTGCTGGTGGACAATGTAGCACCGTCAGCGGGCATGGTGACAGTGGTGGCGGAGATGATCGGAAATGTGGATGCGGCTGCCATGGATGGGGGTGCACTACGTTCTAAGAAAGCAAAGGTGGTTTCTTCCATGATCCATCATTTGGCCATGGCAGAAACATCAGCACTGGAAACAGTGGCTACGGTGTGGCACCAGAGCCGCATGAAATCAGTAATCCAGAAAGCAGCTTTGAGAGGAAGCGTGATGCAGACAACGATCAGTCAGATGAAGAGTTAAAGAAACAGAAAGAGGATCTTTGTTATGTTTTATGCGAAGATGAACAGATGACATCTGATTGCTTGTTCCTCAACGGTCCAAAGCCCCATTTAGTATTCTATAGTTTTTCTGGGGCTAAACGGGTGGTCTTCAGATGGCAAGGACGGGAAAATCCCATCCCGTCCCGGTGCCGTTTGGACGGGAAACGGGAAACACCTCACGGGAACGGGATCGGAAATGATTTGAGTGTTTTCCGACCATTTTTATGGTATCTCGTTTTGGGTCGGGATGATCCCTTTTTTTTTTCCCGTTTTACGGAATATGGAATAGGCAGGGAAGGAGTGAAAGAGTCGAGAGGCAACGCACCTGGGTCTGCCGGTCTGGAGTGGCTAAACCGGATCTACCACACGGGACAGGGGAGACGGAGCCGGCGTCGATTGAGGTGTGGCCAGTGGGGAAGTGCACCATGGCTGCGGTTGGACGCGGCGGGGAGGTGGCGCACACGACGCCAGCTCTGGCCACTTCCTCCGACCACAGGCCGGCTGGCCACTGCGGCTCTGGCATCTCCAAGCTGCCAAGGTGAGGGGTCTGCTTCGTGTTCCATCTGGGAGACTGGGATGGGAAAATTTCAGGAGTAAATTTCACAAACCTACAACTATTTGTACCATTGTAACACAAAATTACAACTTTTGTGACCTATTTCACAAAGCTACAATTTTTTGATATGTGTTTGGATGACATATGGGCTAGTTTATGTAGCATTAGTGTGATTGACATGTGGAGCCATGCAATAAAAGTTGCAGTTTCTTGAAACATAGGGTTAAAATAGTTGTAGTTTTTTAAAATGAGTCACAAAAGTTATAGTTTTGTGTTACAATGGTACAAATAGTTGTAGGTTTGTGAAATTTACTCAAATTTCAAAGGCCTGCATGGAACACTGTAGCATGTGGGCTGCGGGAGGTGTAATCCAGGAAGCACAATCGATATTGGTTTGTGTTTTTTTTTTTTTTGCATTAGGGTCTGTGTTAGTTATAGAGGAGTGTATATTGGTGCTTGGTGCTACAGCCATTTCAACTTGAGAAGTCAGCGGAGTCATGAAAGTTAAGGACTCTTTAAATTTTGTTGTATAGCATCGTGTTACTTGTTATAAATATATTTCAGTGAGATATATGTTATTATGTTGGTTATTATATTGATGTTCCCGACTTAATAGTGATTACTGACCGATTTCGATGTATTCCTGTCCAAATTTGTTTGTTTCTGAAATTTCAAATTTGTCCCATTCGTTTTCAATACCGGCTCTCCCGTTTTTGTTTCCATCCGATGTTACAAATGTGAAAACGGAAATGATTGAGGTGTTTTCCCGACCGTTCCCGTCCGTTTTTAGCCCTAAGCACCACTGCTTTCATCTCTGTCAAGGAAGGGGTGATAACGCCTGATTTTAATCAAAAGTGAGCTCACAAGACATTCCAGTGAAGTGGACATGGGACGTGGAGCCACATGGAAATGGTTTCATAGTGCCTTTTCCATGTAAGGCTTCGTTCGGCAGGGAAGGTTTCATTCCCTAGGAGGAATCGTTCCATATTTGAGTCATTACAGGAGTGTCACTTGATCCATGCTTTGGTTTAGTTCCAGACCTGGTTTAATTCTTTGTACCTACTTTGTTGTTCGGTTTGGGTAGGATTGAATCCCTTGCACTGCTTGGAAACATGTCACACCAGAAGGTTTGTAGGCATCTAATTAATTCGTAAATAACAGACTTGTAACTTTAGTGCACTACACAATCCCTGAAACAAAAACAATATTTGTCGATTTCTGAAACCATTGTGACACCTACTTATCTTAACCGTATTTCTGGAAATGAAAGAACAGAAGTACTTCCAGTCAGGAGATTCCTTTGTAGCTAGAAGTGTTGAAATTTTGATGTAGCATCTGGAAAATGAAAGCAAAGTGAGCAACCGAACTAGAGACATGCCAATTTTGGCTATTGCGATCAAACAACAAGAAGATATCTTATGCCCACTAAAATGAACCTACTCGCTAAAGACTAGAATGTTTGATCCATTGGAACTCTGCTGCAATCACCAAGCTAAAGTCAGATGGACATCATTCACTTCTGAACTCCATTAGTTCATAGCCTTGCTGCAAAAATAAAATGAATGAGTCAACAGGACTTACTTCATCAACAGTCAATAAAGCAAGGAAATAATTCTAGGGTACTCCCATCAACAACACTCTTGATCATGTTAGAACATGGTGGATATGTAGAACATAAGTCTACTAGTGCTCAAGCAAACTAGAACGTGAAGGACCCAAGTAATCTAGAGCAGCAGGTTGCCCAGTTCTAGTCCAAACTTTACAGGAGCAAACATAATCTTATCGGATGTTCTCTCAATAAAGAAGTCAAAAGTAGTAAGACAGATACTTCAATAATTCTCGAGGTTATTGTTTAACGTCTAACAAACCAAGATATGAATTAGATGTACTGCAGGCAAATTTCAAGTTAAGGGCAACTATTACAATGGCAATGTTTTTCTTCCTGCCTGCATCTGTGGGAATTGCATTTCAATAAACACAAAGCTAAAGACAAACTTAGCCACTACAGATTTCAATAAACACGTTCTACAGACGAACACAAAACTTCAGTTTTTTGTGTTGAAAGCTAACTAATTAAAGATACTGAAACTACTAAGCATTAGTTGAAAGCTAACTAACTAATTAAACATGCAGCCACGAGATAGAAAGAAAAGCTAGTGGACACTAGGATTAAGACTAGACTACCAAGAATACGAGCTAGTGAAAACACCTATACATGCAACCTACCTAGCATAGCTGCAAGTCAAGGGAAAACAAAATCGATATGTAAACTGACTGAACCTTGCTGCATGCGATGGAACCGCAAGATGCTGTTAGAGCCAGAAAACTGAATCAAAATAGTGCTTGGCGAAGAACCTCAACCTGCTTACAGCCAAACAGTGGAGAAATTCACGCTCACCAACAAAGAAAGGTAGATGGACTCGATTGATTCATATCCTGCGAAATTAGATAAGGAAAAATTGGGAAAGCAAATACGAACTCACGATTTCCAGCTGCCTCACGCTGCGCCGTCAGCGAACCTCATCCGTCAGGAAGGGCCACGCCGTCTCGCGCTCGGCCTGGCGCTGCACCGCCAGCAGCCAGCCTCCTCGTGCTCTGCCTCGCGCCATGCCACCAGCCGCTTCGCGCTGCGCTGCCAGCCCTGACTCACCCTCGTCGTTCGCTTGCCTGGTTTCGATCCAGGCCGTTGGCGGCCGGTTTTTGTTCCAGGCTGATGATGGGGTGGAAAGGCTGGGAATGGCCTGATTTAATTCCAGACCGGGACTAACCGAAGGGTCATTCCATTTTGGACCAGGTTTGAAACCAGGCCACTCTGATCCGCTCGGATTGGACCTCGTTCCAGGGCGTTCCAGGCCAAAACGAACAGGCCCTAACATGGAGCTTCAATGAATGGTGGCTACACGGTATGTTCATACTCCACACAGTGAGGCGATTATGATCATAGAGTAGAACCATAAAATAGAACTACAGGAATATTTGAAGAAAATTTGGCTAAATATATATGGGGTTCCATATGAAATCAGATCATTCTTACCTTTATGGTCGCTTGGGACAATTCTTGGATTTTCATGGATGTGGTACGTTTGCTGCAGGTAGGAGCACCGATGTTGAGAGCCTTCCTAACTCAACTGATGTTGTGGGAGTCTATATATGAAATCTTCTTTAAATTGATTAAAAAAATATGCAAGGACAGACGTGATGAGGACATCACTTCCACAGACACAACCAAACTAATTGCACAAGAATGACCCATGACACGAGCTCGAGCGTGTCAATTATCAGGTCAAGTCATTTCTCACTGTCTATAGTAGTTCTTCTCAGAATGGGGTACTACTAAATCTTGTGATGATTTTGTTATGATTAGAAACATGGGAGGAGCACCAAGACCAAAAACAGGATCGAACCATCAATCAGGGCTGGATTGTTTCGGTCATAACTTTTCACTCCGAATGTTGTTGAAGGCAAATGAGTACTCATAGAAAAGATCTCAAAGTCTACTTTCAGATGGGTCCAATCTCAGCTTCAAACTCCTCTAGACGTGATCAGAATCGTCAGAAAGGCGTTCAGACCTTCAGTCATGGGCTGAAGCCCATTGTATCCAGTTTAGCCCATTAAGGGCCTTCTCTAAGTTAGGGTTTGAGTCCCCCCACGCCTCCAAGACGTCTTCTCACTATATAAACCTGTGACAGCCGTCATTTGAGGGTGGGTTTTGTTCAGATGCAAGTTTAGCCTTAGCTACTTCCTTGTAAACGCGTGTGTCGATGAGACCACCCGATTTGCTTGATTCAGAACCCCAATTTCGTGATTATATCCAGATCTGTGAGTTGTCTACCTGTTCATCTTGTTCTTGCTTGTTCTCGATTGCTCGCAGGTTCAGGGTTGTTCTTGGCACAGCAAAAACAACAACAAATCGGAGCCGGTGTACCTGTTGCTAAGGCGCAGCAACCCTGTTGGTTGTTGTAGTCGGACAGCCAACGTCGAATCCACCCCAAATCGAAGCTATCCTCCTCTCATCGAAAGATCGGGATCAGCCCCTGCCATACCAAGACGGTGGTGGAAATATCGTAGTGACAATCCAGGTCGTGATAATGAGGGTAAGGATGATGAGCTTCTGGATGAGGATGATACGCTATATGAGGAGGATTATAATGCAGAGACAAAGAAATCTAATGATATACAAATGAAGGATGCAGGATATGAAGGAGACAATAAGCATGGTAAAGCATTTAATGTTGGAATTCTTGAAGAAAACCAACAAAACAGTTCAAGAGATTCATGATATAGAATCGGACTAATTATCTGATCGAGGAAGCATTTGACTCTGTCCTAAACTAAGGTATAACCAATTCAGAGAATGATGTGGAAACAAAACAGGACAGCACACTGTTTTTTAAGGGTAAGATATACATTTTGGAAAGGTAAATATATATAAGGGAACAGGGGGTTGATGCTTTACTCCCTACACATTCAAAGCAGACAGGGATGGGTTCTCTTCCGATATTAAGTACCACTTCCGTTTCAAAATATAAACATTTCTAGCTTTGAGTAAAGTTAAATTCTTTTAACTTTTACTAATAATATCTAGAAATATACATAATTTTTAATATAAAAATATAATTTTTATGAAAGCTTATTTCACAATGAATCCAAAAAATATAATTTTTATATGATAAAACTCATTAATTCTTGATTATTAATGGTCAAAGTAATAAAAATTTAACTTTGACTAAACTTAAAAAATGCTTATATTTTGGAACGGAGGGAATGGTACATGATGCAGCTGGGAACTGCACACAAACAAGAAAATGTTTCCATGAACTCAGAGCCAACACAGTTCAACACAAATAGCGCTGAGATAGATGATGGATCATTCTCTCTCACATTCACTGAACAGGCAGTGTTAAACAGGCATAACAAGTGGTGGCTCAATCCTAGGTTTAGCTACTGAATTTTTGACAGGAGAGTCAGGAGGTCAAGTTCTAAATGGACAACTGATCAAATTAGATGATGACCCTGCAATAAAATAGGACATGATCAACTTGATTTTGCAGGACAGGGGAGAAATGCATGTCAGCAAGAATACTATAAATGCTTGAACAGGGGTAGAGAATACTATTCTCGCAGCTCCAATTCTGAATGGAGTAGAGCGATGCACAGAGAATAAGCCTGAGATGCAGGGAGTTGTGCAATATCTGTTATGACCGGTATCCACTACAGCAGGCGCCAGCCAGCCGGCGGCCATGGGGCGCACCAGCCAGCCGATGCACAAGGGGCTGGCCCACCCCAGTCAGTCCCACCTAAGGGCTAAGATCAGCCTCTATTATTCTTTCCCTATTTTCTCTCATTTAGGATAATCTTTTTTTTTTATTTAGGATCTTTAGTTTGTGGAGGTATTTAACTTAGGAGTCGAGTGGATAGGATCAGATCCTTTAATACAAGATCCATAGTTAGCCCCAAAGGCTATAAATAAGTTGTAAACCTCATTGAACAAATCAAGCAGAAACAGCACTTTGGCTGCTAGCTTCAACATAAGCGTAGCCGCCCCAGTAAACACGGCGCCTTCTCTTTCGCGCCGCCTTCTAAAGCCGCGCCCTCCTCTCTTCCACCCTTACAATCTCCGTAGCCAATTCGGTAGAAACCCTAGTTCTATCACTATCAATGCCAGGTTTCGAATATCCAGATTCTCTGAGTCCTGGTGCTGATTATAAAGCTACTCCAAAGCACAAACCAGTGAAGACAGCGGTACAAATTGAAATGGCAGCAGGGTGTGAGTCTGTGCAGGCGCACAGCATTGAGTAAGCCAAGCAAGGAAGAGCAAGCAGTAGCCTCTATACACCGTCTGGCAATAATGGAAGCATCTCTGAATGTAAATGGAGAGACAAATGCCTCTATTGACTTACTGAGTATTTATGTTTCAGACTTTCTCTCAACAGAAACAAACAAAATACAAGAGGAGTATCTCTCTTTGATGCTGGACTCGCTCCCTCGATGTTTCATCCAGGGTATATGCAAACAAATCGAAATCCAAACTAACATAAAAACTAAAGAAATGGTGAAAGCTATTCTAAATCTCTTGATGACAAAGACAGGGCTGTAGGAGCATACAGTGGAGTTATTGATGAAGTGGATTTATACACTATTCCTAATAAAAAAGCGACTTCAATATGATCTAACGCAAGAACACAAGGAGATGAAGATGTAATCACTGAGGCATAGAGGATAGCGGCCAAGCATAGTCTGAGATAACAAAGATCCTTCCTTTCTTTATCTTCTAACTATATTAAACCAATGATAAACAGTTTTTGAATACATATGGATACCTCTTATAAAGAAATAATGAGTTCCTTTGTTGCTATCAAGAATATAGAGATAGACCACAATGATAATGCGGATAATGGAGACATGAAAATTATTTTGATCACATATGTAAAAAGGAACTAATGAATAACCTCTAGATCAAATCCTCGACGATTTAG
>BCLG01002770.1:33708-47476 GCA_001602295.1 Zoysia matrella
TAATGGAGACATGAAAATTCTTTTGATCACATATGTAAAAAGGAACTAATGAATAACCTCTAGATCAAATCCTCGATGATTTAGAGGTTGTCCAATGCAGGAAAGTATACAAGAAATGTAATGTAAAGGGAAGATTCCTAATCTGACCAAAAAGGCCTTAACACCTTCAAAAATAGTTATACAATGAAGGGTATATTCTGGAATACCAGAGATATGGGAAAGTTGGGTAAACATAATCGTATCTCTAAATTTACCAAACCTCATCGTTTAGATGTCAGAGCCCTGATGGAAACTGGTAGGAACAATTTCTCTAATTCTTTCCTAAAACCTAGCCGGTGTAAGGATTTTTTCTAGCTTATCATGTCATCCAAAGGATGACCGTGGGGTCTTTTACTTGGAGTAAACATGACATTTTTTGAGATTGGAGCTATCGGTGAAGGGGAATTTTACTCAAAATTCCTTTTTAAAATAAAGATAATGGATTTGCATGGATACTATTTGCTATATATGTATTGGCACAAGAAGAGACAAAAGCTCAGTTCCTAATGGAGATAGCTAATATATGCGGTACTGAAACTTACCCAATGATTATAAGCAGTGACTTTAATATCATGAGACTCTCAGAAGATAAGAATAATGATAAGTTTTCAACTCGATCATGATAATACTCTCGAGCTAAGGGAAGTGGAAGTGCAACGTCGTCAACATACATGGTCAAGTGATCTAGACCCACCGACTTTGAAAATGTAGATTGAGTTCTCAAAAATACTGAATGGGAATCACAATACCCATGGGTAACAGTGGAATCATTTAATAGAGGGAATTAGACCGATCATACACTCTCCTTGTATACACAAGAAACAAAAATGAAAAAAAAAATCTCCTTATCAGTTCAGATTTGATTTGGGTTGGCTGCAACGTGATGGTTTCTTTGATATGGTTACTAACATTTGGCGTCAAGAATATCTTTGGAATTGTGTCTAAGTGAGAGGTTGGCACATATGCTAAGAGAAGAAATCAAATGTTATCAGAGAGCAAAATTTAAATATTTACTAGAAGGAGATAATAATATTTAACATCTCCATCTGGTAGCTAATACTCTCTCCGTCCCACTATAAGTGACATTTTTGACCTTTTGAAATCAACCTTTGACCATTCAGCTTATTCAAAAAAATTACAAAAATACAAAAATAAATAAGTCAAGTTTAAAGTACTTTTAATAATGAATTATTTTACAATAAAATAAATAATATTTTCACAAAATTTTTGAATAAGACGAATGGTTAAATGTTGATTTCAAAAAGTTAAAAATGTCACTTATAGTGGGACGGAGGGAGTAGAAAATAAAGAAACTGCCACATATATCAGATGGAGAAAGGAAACAACATAATTAGAGGGGATGCTACTCTCAAAAAACATATAAGAGCATATAATAAAATCTTTTTTGGGAAACCAGATAATAATTATTTTAGCATGGATTGCCCTGAGATGAAAACTATGGTTTGCAAATGAAAAAAGGGACTCGCATTCCCCGTTCAAACAGCCACTGAATCTCAATCCCATCCATCCTCTCAAAAGGCCCATCTCGAAAAACAACTCAAATGGCCTTTCTAAAACACTTTCCAAAGGTAAACATGTCTACTTTATGATAAAATGCTCTCCAAGACTCTTTCTTCCATTCCATTTTAGGTGTTGTTTGGAAAGTGGAAAATGGGTGGAGGATGGGATTCGAATTGAAAAATAAAAATAACAATCTAAACCTTTCATTCATGCATCCGACTAAATCTCAGCCCTTTAGCTCCATCATCATTCTATAATCTTCACTCTCCAACTATAATTAGCCCGTGTGGCTTACGATCGACCCTTCCCACGCCTTTCTCCCTGTCCCACAGTGCAGGAGCTCATCCAACGGCCCACTCGCCTCTCCCCACCGGAGGCATACTAGCCCCATCTGGTACTAATCCGGCCGCGCGCCACCACCATCCTAGGAGGGCAGCATGCCCCCGCTGCAGCCACTGGAGCACCCCTGGCCCCCTCCTCCCCACAGCCCACACTGCACAGCGTCGTGTTCTCCATCCCAGTCATCGACATTCTTCCACCTCCGTGGTTGAGGCTGCCCACACCGCATGGGCGAATTGGGACGCCTTTCATGTTCTGTTGGATTTCTCTAGTTTTTAAGAGACATTTTATTCTAGAGAGGAGCTATAGTACAAAAAGATAAATTTACTTCAGGGGCCGTTTGGGACAATAGAAAATTGTAGGAAAAAAAATGAAGAAACCCTTCATGACGAAAGGAAATGCATTCACGCGTTTGGGAGAAAGGCAAATAGACTTGTACTTTTGGAGGAATGAAAAAAATGAGGCCTAAATTCATGGGAAGATTTCCCGCTCATTAGTGGCGTAGAGATGAGAGAGAGAGAAATAAGCAACCGGAAACGAAGCATGGGAAGGAAATGGTATGGGATGAATTAATCAATTACGAAGCACTGATATTTTAAATTTACATTCTCTATTTTTCATTCCTACAATACAAACACCAAAAGTTCCCAGTTCATCATTTTTATTCCTACGGTTATTTCTTTTCTTTTTTTGAAAGAGGAGACTTGCTCTGCCTTTTATAGAAAGGCAACAAGGTCTATAAAAATATTGGGGAAGCCAGTTCAATCTGCAAGCACAGTACGCAACAGCCATCAACCCGGCACCATGGCCCTGACGAACTGCCTTACATAAAACACATCTAATATATTTCAGGACCACCGCAAAAGACAAAACACTATGGAAGAGCCACTCGCTACTAGTAGGACCAACAGGCAACTAACCAAGCTCTGCACAGTAGCACGAAATAGCACATTAAGAGCGACCAACCAAAACAGCACGACGTCTCGCTTCATAACCATCAGATCACACAACCACAGGGCTCCGGGCGCCCTGCGCCCCAGCTCAGGGCTCAAACACATCAGACACGAACGTTTTTTTATTTTAAGCCTGACTTGGGTAGGTTCTTCAACTTTACCATCACGTTCTGTAGCAGCTCTTGGGGGATGATCGATTCTTGTCGGCTTCTTTCAACAGCACCAATCTAAGAAACAAACCATAAGAGAAACTCAGAAGAAGCTTTTCAATTGTCATCTTATTCCTGATGCGCACATCATCCAAAAGATATCTACAAAAACACTCATCCAACAGATTCTTAAAAGAGAAACTTTGACAAAGTAATTATCAACCCAAAACTCCCTCACATTCGATAAAAAACCCTCTCAGTCTTGACTGACAGTCTCGAATAACACACCATACAAAAATAGCTCAAGATTTTATTTTTATATTTTCTTTATTTCTATATTTAATTTTTATTTCTATATTTTTTTTTGAGAATTCTTTTTTTTCTATTTCTAAGAATTTCATTTCAAAACAGGCCCTCCTGATGACGCTTAAAGATCCGAAGCCCAACGAAAACCCACAAAAACCCTAACCGGCAACCCTACAATTAAGCCGCCGCCATCCTCCACCCGCCCGCGCACCCATTTTTCCGCCCGGCCCGTCGGGGGACCTTGGGGTGTATTTGTTCAAGGGTACCCTTTGTTCAAACCCCAAAACCCAATTTTTCGCGAGCGCGCGCGTGGTTTGGTGCCGAGAGGCGGAAGCGGGGGAGATGGCTCCTTTCGGCGATGGCGGCGGCGCTGGGGAGGATGACGGCCGTCGGGACGCGCGCCGGGGCTGGGACCCGCTGCGCAGCGACAGCGCGCCGCCGACTATGGAGGGGAGCGCGGCGGCGGCGCTTGCCGCGGAGGGCATGTTCGGGGGCGGTGGCGGCCCTGGTGGCGGGTCGTTCTTCTCCAGGATAGATGGGTTCGGCGCCAGCCTCGACGAGGTCAGCAGGCAGGCGCAGGTGAAGGGTGTTCTTGATCTTGTGCCCGTTGAGGTTTTCGGTTTCTTTGCATTGTAGATTGGATTAGGTTTCCCTTTTGGTTTCTACTCGCACTGATGCTTCCGTAGTTATACATATCAATGTGTTGTTGCGGAGGGAGATTGTTGACGAGATGAGGATTGTTGCGCGGATCTTTGATTCTTGGATGGACTCGAATTGGTTCTTTTAATGATTTAGATCGAATTGTTAGGGTTCTATAGATTGGTAGAAACATGAACGTTGTATTTTTGTCTACTGTTTGATGTCAATTACTAAACAAGTTTATATAGTTTTACGGCTGTAGTTCAGCGTCATCTGTCAGTTGTTGCACTTCTCTTTCTTTTATTTGTTTAGATGCTTATTATGATGTTCTGGCCCATAGCCCTCGTGTCTTCTATAGTATCCTGGGTACGATCTGTGTGGCTGGAGGAGTTATTTTGTTTGTGCCATGGCCATTGGCTTGGGTGCGGTGTGCAGCCTTTTGGGAGCATAAATTATCAAAAATTTTGCTTAATCCCGGTTTTCCCGCGGTAACACGATTGGAATCACACAGCGCATTTGATTTTTGATAGTATTATCTAAATTTCTGTCACATAGGAACATTTTTCTATGTGCAATGGGCATACTTAGAACTTCCTGTTTCATGGTCTTCATCCTTAGAGCCACGTTGTTTTTTAAATGAAATTTAATGAATTTATGGATACTTTCCATCCCGAAACATGTCTAAGATATGATTTTTTTTTCTCAAATTATGTTCATAGCATCTCTACTAATCTCTTCCATGGTGGGTAATTCCTATTCCTTTACTTTTGGTTGTTTGCTATTTATTTGTAATCGGAAAAAAAGCTTTGAATCTATTTTTTTTAACTGCTCACACATGCGACAGCACAATAATTTACTAACGTAGTTTTTCATGACGTCATCATATATATACGTTTCCAATAACTTTCTGCTTGTTCTTTCCTTCAGGATCATTTTGGTAATTCTGCATCTTTATCCATGGGAATGCCAGGCCTCCGATTTAATGGTATGCCAGATTTGGAGGAAAGGCAATTTGGACCTTGCAGACTTCACAATGTTGATCCAGTGGCGAACTACTCTACATTTGACCCAGGTTCGCTTTGGTCAGATACAGAAACCGACAATGCTGAATTTCGGAGACATGTGCAGAATCGCTTTATGTCAAACATGGAAAAGATTAATGCTTATGGCACTAGGGACCTCAATCCTCGCTATCATTCTGAGTCTGATCTTTCAGATGCTTTATCTGGGTTAAGGCTGTCTAATCGTACAGTTATGGATGAAATGAATCATGGGGAAGAGCTACTAGATGAAATGCTCAAACGTCGACGAGATTTCTCCATTAAACTTTGTGATGATAACCAATCTCGTTTGGATTGTAATCATTTCAGGTCTGAGCGCTTGGATGTGCGTTCCCCGCAATCATATGGTGATGGTATTTTAAGAAGGCAGATGAATGCATTAGATGGGTCCAATGTTGCAAGGCTAAATCACCATCATATCAAGGATGCTGATCATTTGTATTTTGCTGAGCAGCTAGCTATAGGGTCAGGCAACTTGGATAGAGAGGCTAATCTTTTCTGTAATACAGCTATGACAAACATCAACCCCGTGGGCAATAGATACAACAGCATTAAAAACTTTGATTTGGTTAGAAATCGAAAGACATTCGTTGAGGATGTTCTTGCACATCAATATCTGCAGGATGAAAGTCTCTTTTACTCAGTATCTAGCCTCCCGTATAATGATAGCAGGATGTATCAGGAGGAGCCTCGATCTCCCTATCCAAGAGTGCAAAGATCTGGATCCCATTTTTATCCAAACTCAGGAAACATTCAATCGCTTGGTGAGCGGCAATCAGGATACTTCCCTTTTAGTAGAAAGGTAACTGGTAGAAATATGGGATCACAGGCCTGTCACGATAATACAATATTGAAGTACCTGGAGGCGCCTTTAAATAACGCAGATAGAAATAGGGTTGATTCATTGGAGCTGGTTCATGTAGTTGGCCATGTTAAGGAAGTTAGGCAAGTATTTTCTTTCCATTTGTTGCTACTATTTTCCTAATTCTGATTCAAGCTTTGTTCATGTCACTTATGTGTTTCATAATGCAGTATGGATCAATATGGAAGTCGGTTTATCCAACAAAAACTGGAGATTGCATCAGCTGATGACAGGGAGGAAATCTTTCCAGAGATATTAACCAATGCGATTGCTCTAACAACTGATGTATTTGGCAATTATGTCATCCAGAAGGTATGCCTATATGTATAATATGTACTTTTTGGGCCATCCTGACATTTTTAATTTTGGTGTGCACAGTTTTTTGAGTTTGCTAATGAAAGCCAGTTAATCAAGTTATCAGATCAACTCAAAGGTCACATTTTGGAACTCAGCCTCCAGATGTACGGTTGCAGAGTAGTTCAGAAGGTCAGTTCATAGCTGAATGTTTCTTATGTACCAAATGACATGCCTTCATAGCTGTGATATTAAAAAATGAAACCCTTTAAAACTTTGCACTATCATGTGCCACATGTTGAGAAGCCAATTCATTTGGTAATAAGAGCAAGATTTTCTAAATGTTACTCCAGATTTCAGAAAATAATAGTTTATTTTTCTTGCTTAAAACCATGTAAGTTTGAAACACCATAAGTTTACATTTTTATTTGAAGTTTGATATATATACATAATATAATTTTCTTGCAGTAAAAAAATGCTAGACGCTAGGTGAGCAGTGAATCACAGCCTAGTGTTTAAGCATTTTCAAGTGGTAGTATGCATCTTACAAAATAGGATTAAATGGAAAAAAAAAGACATCAAATATCAGGCTGCAATCTATTGGCCATGAAGGCCATCTGCTGGCCCATTAAGGCTTCTACCCTAATTCCCCACCCAGGCAGTTCCTACACGCTCCTCCCAGCCTCCACCACCAACCAGGGAGTAGCATCTCTGTCTCTCTCTCTCTCGTGCTCCTCTGCCTCAGCGGCGCTTTGCCCTCCTTCATGCGCACTTTGGCTGTCGAATCGCGCTGCCGCAGCCGCCTTATAACGCTAAAGTGCAGCAAATGCTTCAGGCACGCATTGGCCCTTAAGGGAAGCGGCTTCCTCCCGCGTCGTGCTGAATCGCGCCTCAGCAGCCGCTTTTCCCCTTTTTTCTTGGATTTTTTTGTCTCTTCAGCCTACTTTTTTTATACTTTTATGTTATATATTTATTTTAATTTCTGACGACTGATGACATGTATCTACCAAATGTTTCCATAGATAGCTAACTGAATACACTTAAAGCAAAGAATAATTAAGGTTATAAAAGATAATGTTCTATTTGCAACCAACATTAGATATCTTCGTTATCTTACTCTTTTCCATGCTTTTTTTTTTCTTTGTTGTAATTTTGGAAAGCCATGAAGTTAAGAATTCATTCAGGTATACGAACACATGTATGTATGAAACCATGAATATTGAATTAAATACATTAATACATTAAATACAATAGGTCACGGGTTTGAGTCCTGGGAACAGCCTCTTACAGAAATGTAGGGAAAGGCTGTGTACAAAAGACCTAAAGTGGTTGGTGCTTCCTTGGACCCTGTGCATATGGGAGCTACATGCACCTGGCTGCCCATTTTATTGTCTGCAGTTTCTGTACTGATGATGTCTTTATAATATTGTCCATATGAAATATAGAATTTTCTTGATCACATGGATGTGTAAGAGGGTCCAGGCGGGATAGGGTTGTTTGCGTTGGTTGTCTCCTATATTAATGTCGATTCTTCTTGAGGCATCTCAAAACACACCAGTAAATCAGTACACGCTTGCGTGTGCACAGTTAGGCATAACCTAAACAGGTTAAAAGTACAAATGAGACCTTTGCTGGGATCTGTAATGCTTCTGTGCAGCCATTATCCACATGGTGATTATTCCCTTCACAAGTCATATTTATTCCAGATTTTGCAGAAGTTATGTATAAATATCAGTGCTTATTGTCTTCACTACTATTAAGGTATGAATTTGTGCAGCATGAGGCTGACCACCCCGACCTGTGTTAAAGGCGCTCCATTGTGCTGCACCTCGACCGTATCAACTGCCTGCTACACAATGCTCAGGGTGTCAACTTTATTTTCTTCAGGCGCCTCCACCATGAGAGGGGGGGGGATCACTTTTAGTTGCATTACTCAGGCGGCTTGATGCTAGCAAATACGAACCTATGAGCCTAATTCATGTGGTTAATGAACCATCCTAGTGCCTAATTAACTATGGTCCTTAGCCATGTCTTCAGATTGCTAAACTAATTAGTTTTTTTGAGCTATTTTGATCACTGCCTATGAAGTAAAGGAACTAAGATGTACTTCTAATGATATCGAGTACTGATCGACACGGTTCTTGAATCAGTTTTCACAAATTGATAATGATTCTGATGCACACCAGGAATCTTTAGAACTAACATTTGTGTTTCAGCAATGGTTGCGATTTTAGGCTCCGTGCTCCTAATAGAATTGTGGTGTTCTTGCAAAATTATGCTGATAATTAGTTGCTCGCTAATAAGATCTATGTGACTGTTGCTCTTCTGTCCAGTGAGGGTTTGATATGATGCTTGTTTCATACTTAAGTGGTCAAAGGTTAAGGTCACAGTCACATGATTTAATCTTGATCATTTATATTATCAATTTTCATTGAGATTTTGGTCTTAATTCTATCTCAGTAAAGGTTTCAGTCTAATTCTTTACCACTTATCATGTTGGGTTTAGTTTGCCTTGATAAGACTTTTGTTTAAAATCTATTATAATTGTCCGTGTTCTGTAATAATGGAGAGTTTTGCCAACAGGATGTCTGATTTTTGCTGTGGCAAGGCACGGGCAGCTTACTAGTCCACATTTTCATCATACTGAAGTCCAATTGTATTAGTTTTCTGTTGATTACCTTTTGCTTTCTTATGTGTTTTGTTGCTGGTTCTTGCTTACTTATCAGGTTTATTCTTGGCCTACCCCACTTGCTTGAGACTAAAAAGTCTTTGCTGTTTAATATGAATAGGTTTTGGAGGTAGTTGATATGGACCGAAAGATTGATGTTGTTCATGAGCTCAAGGATTACGTTCTGAAATGTATTGCTGATCAGAATGGTAACCATGTAATCCAGAAATGCATTGAATGTCTTCCTGAAGATCGCATTCCATTTGTTATAGAACCTATTCTTTCACAAATAGTTGTTCTTTGTACCCATCAGTATGGCTGCAGAGTTATTCAGGTACATAATGTGCCACTGTGTCTCTTTAAAGGAATTGTTAGATTGAGACCCGTTATAATAGTAATTTGCTTCTCGCAGAGAGTTTTGGAGCATTGCCGTGATCCAGTGACTCAAAGTGCAATCTTGAATGAAATTGCACAACACACCTTCCGTTTGACAGATGATAAATTTGGGAATTATGTTGTCCAAGTATGTGTACTCATTCTATTTATTTATGTGTTTATGCAAAAGTTAAATGATCCCTTTTTTTGTATGGTGATGCACTTGCTTTTGTTGGAATTAACTGCTTTATAACTAAGCAAAGAAGAGAATTGTCATTTTGCAAATAGTTTTTGAATGATCCTGGCAGCTAGAGATAGTATGTTCACAAGCTTCTTTAAACTGACTATTTGATACATTTGGTCTGTGTGCCATTATGAATCATATGGTATGCTAACATGAGTCATACTGGCATTGCTGGTTTTGCCAGTACTACTGCCTTTCTGTTATCTATTGCTATGTTTAAAAGGTAATAATAATAAATACTTGTCTTTTGAACATATACTAAGGTCGGGAGAGGGAGAACATAGTCCTTTCTCTTTATAGCTTGGTATTCTTGGACATGTCACATGGCTGCATTAACATGTTACAAAAACACAGAACGCAAGATTTTAACATTTTATATTACTAAAAAACATTATATTTTCAGTTGACAACATAAAATATACTCATTGAAAGAAATATGGAGGTCTTCCAGTTAGAATTAATTTTTGTTTTGTTAAATTGGAAAGTTATAATATATGTGCCACTAGGAATATGATAATGTTCTGTATGTATGAACTCGGTAAATAGATTTTGAATTGTTGTTGCATAAAAAAAAATAATAAAACCAATTAGTATTCATTGTTACAACGCTGGAGCATATTGAAATAGATTTTTATGTTACTTCTGTATCTTCACACTTAAATCTGTTATACCTTTTTTTTAATGGAACTTTTTTGAACATTCTTTAGCATGTTTTGCAACATGGCAACCCAGAAGAGCGTTCATCCATTATTCAAAAGCTCTCTGGGCAAGTGGTGATCTTGAGCAAGCAGAAGTTTGCTTCTAATGTCATTGAGAAATGTTTGACTTTTGGAACTCCTGAAGAACGTGATAGCATTATTGCAGAGATAATTTCTTCTGGTCAAATCTTTCAGGTTTGTCTTTCTTTTCTTTTTTCTTTTTTCTTTTTGGCACTGAGCTGGTTCTCTCAATATTCCCTACAAATATAATTCGACCTTTAAGACTACTTTTTTGTTTCAAAATGGCTCCTAGCAATGTTATCCTAGACATCGCAAAAGTTATCACCACACTAGCAGTTAGTAATGCCCTATTGTTGTCTAGGTGGTCTAACCATGCATTAGACAGTATAGATGTCTATTTAGGAGAGAGTCTAAAGCTACATTTTTTGTAAGGGCCAGGGGGTGGATTCCTTTTTTTTGCCAAAGAAAATGGTGCGCGGTCGAGCTATCTAGTTTTTGGTAGACAGCTAGTTGCTAAACATTTTCCTTCTGACACTTTGAACACATCTGTTAATTGGCTTCAGTTTTCTAAAATATTTTATTATTTTTGTGGGAGTGGTAAATCAAATTTGAGTAGATGCTTTTAATTTTGATACTATTATGATACTTTGTCCACGAACAATTCCATGTGCATTTGTTTGCAGGAATTGATGAAAGATCAGTTTGGCAACTACGTTGTACAGAGAGTCCTTCAGACTTGTGATGACAAGTACCTAGAGATGATCCTTTCGAGCATCAAGTTGCATTTGAATGAGCTCAAGACCTACACTTACGGGAAGCACATTGTTGCACGTGTTGAGAAGCTAATTGTTACAGGAGGTAAGCAGATTAAGCACTTGTACCATGGACATATGAAATGCAATTTTTTTCTTGGACTGACTAATTCAAAATTTGGGCATGATTTCAGAAGAACGAGCAATGATGGCGTCCATGGGCTATCAAAATCAGCAATCTCCAAAATGTGCAGCTGTTGAGGCTAAGCCCTTTTAAGCATTGGCACCAATGCAAGCATCTCGTGGTACATGCAGTGCGGGTAATTTGTTGACACATTGTGTTATAGCGTGCTTAGCAGAGAATCAGGTAGTTATGTGGCCTGTAAATAATCTGCTGCTTTTGGGTATCCGAGTAGTTAGTTAAGGAGTTAAGTTTCTTGGCAGTGTAAATCCGTTTGGCCATGTACAACTCTTCAGTAGTTACATAGTTGTACATTGTTCGGAAGCAGTAGGGTTTTTTTTTATTGAAAATGTAGGAGAGCTGCGCCTCTCTGTATTAAGAGAAATGGTCCTACAGAACACTGCCTGCAACGCCTGCCAACTTTGGCCAGAGCTGAGATTGGAATAGATAAAGCAGAAAAATTTTAAAAAGAAAACAGCTAGACCCGTCCAAACGAAGCTTCTCAAACTCACCGGGAGCCTGATTTCCACCCAACCCGAGAGCCCTAAAGTTTTTCAAGCCCCAGTTAAACACCATATATTGTAGTATTCATCTTTTAGACATTGCGTGAGGTTTGTCAAGTGTGCTGTCAGATACAGCTTTTCAATTCCATTCCGGTTGCCATTCTGGTTTGCCTGTTGGAGTGGAACGTTCCAGCACTGATTGGCACCCGTCTACCATTTTGGTCTCAATTTTTTTTAAAAAAAATATATTACATCTATTGAAAACACATACATAACAGAATTTTAATTACATTCATGCGTAAAATATATAAATTTTTATCTATAATGACTTTTAATATAATATTGGAATACTTCTATTTTAAATGAGATGTTTTTTAATCTAAATCGGTATTCCCTTCGGTCTTATATTTTTTGACGTATTGCACATCGACACGGTTTTCAAAATATAAATTTGACTTTTATTTTTTTATAAGTTTTTATTTAAAAGTGGCATATCTATACTTTTATGAAAGAATTTTTAAAGATAAATTTATTTATATAGTTTTCACATTTTTAAACTTAACTATTTTAAAGTTATTTGTAATTTATATTTTTAAATGTTTGACTCAAGATAGATCCAAAATATCAAGAATAATAGTTCTAGAGGGAGTAAATAAGTACAGGCATTTTAGTTTATAACGACCGGTATGGATCGGTATTGACCGGTATGGAATGCCATTGGGTACCGGAATAGGACACACGGGCAATACGTTTGGTGCTATGGGCCACAACATAGGGTGTGTTCGTTTTCACTTATTTTAGGTGGCTGCGGCTGCATGTCCTGACAGTCCTGTAGCTCTAATTCATTTTACTTCTCTCACCTGCAGCAGCAGCAACAGCTAAAATAATCTAAAACGAACGCAGCCATAGAATTAGCTGGTTAGAATTCAAAAGGAATGGCTATTCTTTCAGGTCGCATCTTTTGTAATTCCAAAGAGATTTTTGCAGATATTTAGTTGTACAACTAAAAGAGGTTTTGTTCGCAAAACATGTGTCACTTAACAATTGCATAAAGACTCCATACAACTACAAGTCTAAGTGCACATTGGAAAAAGATTATTTGGACTATTGTAACCTTAATAACCATTGGACCTGTGGAAAGCTATGAACGTTTTAATGATTTAATAAAAACTATGAATGTGTTACCACCTGTTGCCGCACAGAGACACTGTACTCACTATCCAATTGTAATTGGTTGCCTCCATGCTACGGATAACGCTCGGAGCGCAGACACTGGGGCGTCGAGAGGACCGCCGTCCCCGGACCGGCAGCCACTGTTGGGTTGGACCACGGCACGCCACAGTCCAGGCGTAGCCATTCGAAACATTCACGAGCAGCCAGCGGATAGCAGATTGCCGGACCCCATGATAGCGTGGTTCGACTGGCCACCGTTCGCCACCGACACGGCTTGCGCTCGCGACGACGCTTCCCTGGCCCAGCCCTCACAAAATGTTCAACTAAAAAATAAATTGACGCAACCATGCATGTCCGGCAATGAGAATGGCAACGGGAATAATTCACAGGGTGGTTAACGGTGTGATTCTTTAATTCCTCTCATTGTTTGTTTGCTTATGGTGCCGTAAAAGGATACCATCACTGTGGTTGTTGAAGGTGGTGATAATGTCGTCAGGGGCAGCGTGGTCAGGGCAGACCCAGCGTGGGCATGGCCGAGGCGGTCGGGTGCGGCGTGGTTGTGGAAGAGGCTGACTCCGGGGCGGCGTAGTCAGGAGCGGCGCAGTGGGTGCTCCGGGGGCGGCGCAGTCTGTGGCACTGGGGCAGTCGTGGGCAGCGCGGACGGGGCCGACGCCAAGCGGCGTGGTCACCATCGGCGTGGACGGGGCCGACGCCAAGGCGGCGTGGTCAAGAGCCGCGCAGTGGGCGCTGCGGCTGAGGGCCGCGCTGGGGTCAGGGCTGGGGGCCTGGGGCAGGTGGCGTAGTCAGGCGTGGGCGTCGACGCTGGGCAAGAAGTCGAGCGATTCGACGGGATTGGAATGAATGCTGCTGGGTTGGCAGCGGTAATCAGTTTGCAAAGCACCGTATTCGATTACAGTGGGAGTGGATTACGAAGGAATAAAAACATAACGGCCCGTAGTTTCAAGTTGGGTCAGATTCCCTCCTCTTTCG
>BCLG01002770.1:47785-64032 GCA_001602295.1 Zoysia matrella
ACCGCCCTGGCTCCGCTCCGGGCCACTGCTGGATCCTGGCCACTGCGCCGCACCGCGCTGTGCCTCGCGTCGGCGTCGCCCCCGATGTGTTGTCCGCGACCTCGCCGTCTCGGCTCATCATCCCCAGTCGTGCCTCGTCGCTCAACCCGCGCTCGTCCTCGTCAACCGCGCCTCGTTGCCCATCGTCCCTGGCCATGCCATCAACTGCAGCGCCCTGTCTTGCCCCAAGCTGCAGTACGCCATCCTCGCGTCACCGTGTCATGCCGACCTCGAGCCGTCTCCAACCGCGCCGTTCCTCGACCTGCCTCACCTTGAGCCGCATTGGGATCATCCTTGTCGAGCCTCCCGTCTTCGCCGCGCCGTTTCGTCTCGATCATTGTCGTCCGGGTCACGCGCCGCCCCGTCGTCATCGTCGTCTCCAACCCCGTCATCGCGCCGTTCATCTCCACGCTGGGACGCTCTGGTGCCGTCCGGTTTCCTCGTCATGCTGCTGTCCCGTCGCTGCTCGTCCCTGTCCCCGATGCGCGCGGATCCCAACCCGCCTTTGCTCCATTGCCAGAAGTCGTCGCTCGTCCCCGAGTCGTCCCCGTTGACCTCGTCTCCGGCCGCGCTTGTGCTTCTTGTCTTTCGACCTCATCGTCGTTCCTGATCCATCGGCCTCTCCGCTCAATCTCGGTGAGCTCTTGCGCCGCTGTCTGTTCTTCTCTTGGTTAGAGAACGAGTAGATCGGTGGATGTGTAGGATTGCTATTGTTTTGGCCGTCATCTTCGTGGCATGTTCGCGTATAGGTTAGAGCTCGGTGGAAGTAGGCTTTTTCGTTCGTTGCCGAGCTTTGCCGTCGTCCCTGTCCGGCGATCTTCGTCCGTGCTGTCGTCCCGATCATCGTCCCGGCTCCGTTCTCGCCAGGTCGACCCTGTCTCCAGCCCGCATCGCTTCGTCCCTGTTCTGAACTGCGATTGTCGTCCTCGATCTGCCTGTCGACCCGATCCCGTCGCCGTACTCGTCGTCTCGTCCGCTTTGCTTGTCCGCGTCGCCCGAGCCGCTCGGTCCCCCGTCACTGTTCTGGTCCTCGGTGAGCTCTCTTCCTTTTTATGCGTTGTCTCTTGTGGTGCTAATCTCGTCCAGTTCCGTTCAGGTGAAGAAAGACTGGTGGAGTTCTGCTGCTGCCATCGTCGAGTTCCTCGTGTTGGCTGAGCCCCCTTTTTGGTGGGTGAGCCTAGCACATCGCCATTACCTGTTTATCCCTTGTATGTTCATTCCTGGGGTCGCTGTTTCTGTTTATCCCTTGTATGTTCATTCTCGGGGTCGCTATTTCCCTGTTGTGTTTGTTTACCATTCCTTGTTGCTGTGTTTGTGAGGCGGTTGGTGATTGATTTATTGATGCCAGAGCTTCGGAGCAGCAGGGCAGTGAGCTCTTCGGTCATCTCGAATCCAGTCGGCACCGTCAGTTTTGCTTTCTTCAGTTGCTCAGTCGTCTCCGGTGAGCTTTCTCTGCTCTTGTTGTTTGCATGGTTGTTTCCGTTGGTTGAACCTTGAACTCTATCTATGTCAGGAGGACCCAATCGTCGGAGCGTGAACACGTCTTGGTTGCTAGGCAAGTGGTGCAATCGTCGAGGTGGAGCTGCCACTATCGCCGTTCTGTCAAAACCACTGCGGTTTCCTTGGTGAGACCGTCTTCTGTCTTCATTTTTCCGTATCCTGTTGGTTTGTTGTGTAGAGAATAAGCCTTGGTTGCCGTTTGTTTCAGATCGGTGGATCACCGCCATCTTTGTGTCCGGGCGCTTAGGATCTGAGCTACACCGTCCTCACCTTGGCTTGTGTTCTCACAGTTCTCTTCGGCTCTTGCGCAAGTCTCGGTGAGCATCTCTGTCTCTCTGTTCAGTTTCTTGTTTCATTTCAATCTTTGAGCGCTGACTTGTACATCTCTTTCCTTCCTTGGTCAGTTTCGCATCGAGCTAGCACATTGTGTGCATGTTCAATTGGCCACACCGTCGTTCATAGGGTCAACTCACTGATTGTCTCGTCGGAGAGTTTTCCGTGTCATCGATGTCGTCTGCTCTTCGTTGAACCAAGCCGTGGTGAGCTCTGTTCTCTTGTCTCTGCACCTTTCTGGTCACTTAGCAAAGTTCCCAACTCGTGCTTGCGAGTTGGAGCCGAAGTCTAAGTTTACCGTTGTGTGCAGAGATCCTTCCGCCTCTGGCCAAGGTCACGTGGAGTCAGTTGTGACCAAGCCCAAGTTTGGGATCGTTCGATCATGTCGAGTTCTGGCGCCACTTTCACCTTTGATTGTCATCTTTGCGGTCCTGCTTCAACCTTGGCTCAAGTTTTGGTGAGCACTTCTATCTCTTTGTTTCCTTTTCCATTGGTTAAGCAGATCCGTGTTTTGTTGTGATCAGACCAGTTTTGGGTCTGGGACACACGGGTTCGGTTGTGCCCCGACCCCAGTTCCGTTGTTGTCGGGTGTTCTGTGGGTGTTCGGATGGTGCTGCAGCAATCGACCTAGTTTTAGGTCGTGGTCACGCAGGTTCGTCCGTGTCCAAGCTCTATTTTGTGGGCTGTTGGGCGGGCTGTGACTGTGCTACGGGTCACGCAACCAGCGCCGTGTCCAAGCCTTCGAACACGCACGTGAGGTTCGGCTGTGACCCAGCTCTGGGTCACGTGGCCGTGATCGTGTCTAAGCCCAGTTCGTTTTCTAGTCATGCAGTCGGTGACCATCTCGAGGGTCACGCGGCAGGCACTTTGTCTAAGCCCTTGGACACGTGTTCACAGTCCGGCTGTGACCCAGCTTGTGGTCACGTGGCTGTGAGTGTGTCTGAGCCTCAGTTCTTTTCTGTTTGGGCCAACGTGTGATCAGAGCTCTGGACACGTGCCGTCTACCATGTCTGGACCTCGAATCTCACGCAAGCGGGTCTGGAGCCGTATTTCGGTCCTGGGATGTTACAGTCTATCCGTTCTTAGAGCCATTTTCTAGTAGTTGTTTTGTCGTCCTCTTCAGTTTCTCACTCGTTTTTTGTGTCGTTTGTCCAACGGGAGGTGTTGCCGAGTTCTTGAAGACCGTTCTGCATGAGGACCTAGATCCTGCATGAGATCTCGACTCATAAGGCAAGCCTCACTCCTTGACCAACTTTGATCCTAACTTTTAAACTGTATATTTTGTTTGAAACTATAATTTGCATGTCAACTGTTTTAAAATATGCTAACAACATTCTCAACCCGTTCCTATTTATCGTTTCACATATTATGAGCCTTAAGACTGCTTTAGTATTATTACTTTACTTTCATGCTTAGTTATATTTATTTACTATACTTCACACCTTATCACTATAAAATGTGATTTGTATTAAATGCTTTCGAACCGTGATTCAAATGTGTGTGTTTTGCAAATAACTCTATACAGACTATTTAGCGGGGATATGCTAGAGTATGAGGTGCTGGGGGACTCTTGCCAAGTCCTTGTTGGTGTACCTGTTGCGGGTACATGTGACGTTCTTGCTTCGACCTTCGAGAGGTTTGTTGGTTGTTGGTTGTTGGAGTTGAGGTTAGAGAGAGAGTCTGCCTCGACAATTAAGGACCAAGTTCTTCGAGCGTTGTACGCTCAGTCGACAACTATGCACACTACATTACCCTATATGTACAGTGGTATGATCTTGAAGCTTGCTGAGACTGGTTGTTTATCTGTGGGTTGGCGGTGATGTGTTAGTGTGGTGTAGAGTATATGTTAGTGTTGTGTAGAGTTACGAGTCCCCACATGAGATCGAGATATCCCACCTGATCAGTGGTAGACTCCTCACAGCTCCAAGACCCGGCAGCGTAGGCAACTGGGATTCCCTTTCTGGAGGACGGGTAATGCCAGTTAAAGCTTGTGGATAGGTCTTGTGTGTCTGTGGGGACCACAACGGTGGTTCTCGACAGCACTTCTCATGGGACCAGGTGCATAAACTCTGCCGAGTTACAATCAATGCGCATTGCCACGTACTTTTGAAAGGACACCCTCTAAATTGTACTTCTCATTGAGTAGTTTTGTTTTCTTTCTCTCTACATCTGTTATGAAATGTTTTGAACTCTGGTCTTTGAGCTGTGGCCGAGTGTGAAGATTACACCGGTATTTAAAATAAACTCTTGTTTGGGATAACGGAGATCTCTGCGAAGCAAGATAATAAAATTAGACTATTTTAAAATAAAACATCTTGCATTTTTAAAAGTAAAATGTTTTAAACTTGCATTTAACACTTGAGCCAGCTTTCATCTTTAAAATTATCCTTTGAATGCATACATTGTTGCTAGGTAGCGCGCGGTTTACTGAGTATTTACGTACTCACAGCTATTCACGCTATTTTTTTTCAGAGGTCAGCTAGAAGATCGTTCTCGTCTGCTTTTCAGCTGTGGTTCGAGGTTTGCTTCTGCACTCGAGTTGCCTGTGGAGGAAGACGTTCATCTTGGTGCTAGCTCCCACTTGTTGTTTTCGTTGCTGTTCTAGTTCTTCTCGGTAGTTTTGTTCCGCTTTAAGAAGTTTAGTAAGTTTTATAGATGATCATTCTGTTATGATTTTTTGATTGCTTATTTGTGATTAAACACGTTTGTCAAACTTTTGAGATTGACACAAGCACGTAAGATTAGGTCTTACTGAAAGTTATGAAAACCCGGTCGTTACACAAACGCAGAACAATATAATCAATTAACATTTGTAATCAGATTACGTTGCAATACAGTGAACCAAACAACACCTAAAATAGGCTGCTCATGCATTTGCAACTAATCTACCTCCATTCAAATTTAACACTCCAACTATGAACGACCGACACCTTCCAAGTCCTTCAAAAACCGGACGAAATCAGCACGCGACGAGCCACCCTCCTCGAGCGCCTGGGCGGCCCTCCCTTTCGCCGCGGCCATCCGCTCCCTGATCGCTCGGGCACCCTCGGACTCGACCACCCACCTAACCTTCGCCTCCACCTCGTCGGCCGTCACGACCTCCTCGTCGTACCCCCTCACCTCCACCCCGAGCTTCAGCTCGTCGACGATGAACACCTTGTTCATCCTCTGCTCGGCGTACAGCGGCCAGCACAGCAGCGGGAGCCCCGCCGTGACGGCCTCCAGCGTCGAGTTCCACCCGCAGTGCGTCACGAACGCGCCGGTCGCGCGGTGGTGCAGCACGTCCACCTGCGGCGCCCAGGACTTGACGACCAGTCCGCGGTCCGCGGTCCGGTGCAGGAACCCGACAGGGAGGAGCGCGGCGAGGTCGGGCTCCGGCAGCGGGTCGCCGAACTTGTAACCCTCGTTTGGCGGGGAGCGCACCACCCACAGGAATCGCTGCCCGGACCGCTCCAACCCGACGGCGATCTCCTCGAGCTGGCTCTTAGGGAACGTGCCCATGCTCCCGAAGCAGAGGAACACCACGCTGCGGTCCGGCTGCGCGTCCAGCCACCGCAGGCACTCGTGCTCGTTCAACTTCCTCCTCCCCTCGCCGTCGTCGTCGCCGTCGGCGGGTACCGAGACCAACGGTCCGATGCAGTAGATCGGCGGCGTCGCGCGGTTCGGCACGCACAGCCCGTCCCGCAGAGCGCGCACCGCGCGCGGCTCCAGCGACTCGAACGTGTTCACGAGGATCCCGTCCGACTCCGGCATCCGCTCGAACATGCGCAGGATGTGCCTGCCAGCCTCGCTGTCGTTGAGAGTGTTGTCCGGCAGATCAGAAGCTTTGAACGGAGGCGCGCCCGGCAACGAGAGGAAAGTCTCGCCGAGCTCACCCTCACCGAGACTCGTGGTCATCATCCCGGCTCGGAAGCTAGGTAACTGGAGGAACACCGCGAGGTCGCCGGCGGCCGACGAGTAGAAGAAGTACACGGGGAGGTCGAGCTCCGCCGCGACGTCGAGCGCGTCGCAGCAGAACATGTCGACCACGAGCGCGTCGACGGCGGTTAGCGACTCGAGGAAGTCGCGGAGCGGCGCGTTCATGGCGCGCAGGAAGTCGAATAACTCGACGACCTGGTCTTTGGGAGTCCCGTCGGAGTCGGAGCCGTCCGGCGCCGAGGACGGCGGCGGCGGCAGCACGTGGAAGGTGACGTCCGGGTTCGACGCCGCGGTCGCGTGCGCCGCGGCGGAGAAGTCGGGGGCCTTGACGGGTGGCTCGACCAGCGCGACAGACACGTCAACGCCGTGACGAAGGAACACCTTGGCTAGCTGCACCATCGGCGTCAGGTGCCCGACGCCGAGGCCCGGGTACAGAACCACCGTCTTCTTCATCGGTCGGAGTGGACTAGCTAGCTCGGAAACCACAACACCTCTGCTGCTCGAGTACTCTGGATTGAAATGGACAGGGATTTTGTTGGACTTAGAATTCTCGAAATAGTGAATAGGCGATATATATCGCGTCGTGATCTCAGAGCACATCCAAGCGCCACGTGAGCTCAGACAGGAGGAGACTGACCTGGAATGGCAACGGTTTGGGCAATGGTGGAAATGGTTGGCAGGGAGAGACGAGAGGATAAGCTGCGCCCAGCAGCCGAGCTCGATGTCGTGAACGATACTACAGCGAGGCTGAGAGTTAAGTATGTGGCCAAGATACCAACGTCCACTGTCGCTCGGAGCCGACGAATTACCAACGTCACCAATGACGCTTCAACCTTCAAGATGGACTGAGAAGCTTCCAAATATTGCGCTCCTAGTATTGGTAGGTGGTTAAGATTGAGTATGATAAAATTTCTAGAGGAGAAAAGGCAGAGGATACGAATCCTGGTGGCACTGGTAATTTATTTCAATAAGTACTTCCTCTGTTTCAAAACAAAAAATTAACATTTAACTATTCATTTTGTTTAAAAAATTAAAAACATTATTTATTTTATTATAAACTGTTGTATTATAAGAAATATTTTAATCATGATTTTTTTTATATTTACACAATATTTTTTGAATAAACGAATGATCGAATGTTGATGTTAAAATGAAAACGAAGCTTATTCTAGACGGAGGAAGTAGTCTTTCAAAAGACATCTTGCGGTAGATTACTGAAGCGTGGTATGGAAGCGCAAAGCGAACTAAATTTGTATCTATTGGACTAACTTGCTGATCAAGTTGACAAGCGAGGCTGTTATCCACTATTTAATGAATGAATGATTGAATTATTTGTCTCTCAACTGACTCCTAATTATCTCTCCAGAATTTTACTTTTAGATCCTCTTTGGATCTATATCTCTCTAGAATTTTACTTTTAGATCCTCTTTGGATCTAGCCGATTAATTATTAGTCAATTAATTATTAGTCCCTTATCTATTTGGAGGTAAGATTAATTGTTACTTCATTCTCCAATGAAATGATTGTTTCATATCCCTGACTAATTTTTAGTTCATGCCTGTTTGAACTTATGTCAAGTCGTTTTTTGGGGAAAAAATTTAAGGGCATTTTAGACATTTACAATACCTACGAATTGGTAGCCTTTATTAGTCCTCCTGATCATCTAACTGGAAAACATTTAGTCCGAAGGTAAACTAAAAATTAGTCCTTCTATTAGTCTGTCTGTTTGGATGAAAATGACTAATTTTTAGTCAGCAAACAATTAGTCAACCACATCCGAACAAGGCCTTGATAGTATCTGGCCCAATTGGAAGCGTGAACCCACCAATTGGAGAATTTTTTATTATTTAAACTATTTTTCTAATATTTTAAAAACACGTGCATGACTATATTTTCAAAATGTAAACCATTTAATAATGACAAATGTATTGGCCCGACCAAAAGCTATATATGTCACGTCGTTTAGGGATCCGTCGTTTAGACCCGTGTGATAGAGCCCACGTTACCCAGTAACCGTTTCAACTTGTCACATCCCTCGTATATTTATTGTACTTTTTCAGTAAAATAAATGTTCAAATATTATGTTAGAAATCAACGGTATCAATATTTTAAAACTAAAAAAATACTTAGACAAGTTCCAGGGCAGACCAACCTTCAATTTGCAGGGAGGAATGTTTCTTTTGGAACCTCCCATTGATACGAGGCATCGGCCTTGGGATTCTTCCCTAATGCCTGTGTCAAAATGAATCCATTAATCACCCATTCCTAGCGATGCTTAGATGAGCCATTTTTGGTGATTTGTTTTTTCTAAATTTTTTCTACACGCACCTTAATCTGCGCAGAGATAGTGCCATGTTTCCTTTAAGTTTTTTCTTCTAAATTCTTCCTTTAAAAAAGGTGTTTTTATTTTTTACTATCTTTTTTATTTCTATTTTCTACCCACCATTTTACTTTCTTTTACATTTTCCTATTAACTTTTTCCTTTTATAATATTATTTGTTTTATTTTTATATTAATCCTTTTTACCGCAATGATGCATGAGTCCAGTGAAATATTTTTTAGAACAATAGATTTACTACCAGAACAATTGATTTTGTGGCTAGAACAATTTATTGTCATCACCGGAACAATTGAATCTTCTCAATGAAACTTTTTTTTCTCATTTTTATTTTTCTTTATTTTTTTTTTGTTCCTTTCTAACTTTCTCTTCCTTTTGTTTTTATCTTTTTATATTTGTATTTAGGAATATTTTTAAATTTTCCTTTTTTCATTTTCACTGTGCCAGAAAGTTTTTAGAATAATTTATTTTTGTCACTATAACATTTAATTTTACCAAGGGAACAACTAATATTTACTTCTGGAACAACTAATATTTATTGCTAGAAAATTTTATTTTCACATCTATAATGATTGAATCTTATTACTGAAACATTTGATTTATTGAGATGAAAATTAAAAAAATTTAAAATATTATATTCCAAAACTTTATTCTCTGAGATTCCTACATAAGCAGTATATTATGTGAATTCGGCCTAGCTGAAAGTGTCCGTAACAACACCTAATTTGGTCTAACGTGAGGAAAGAATAAGTCTGTAAAAGAGAACAACAACCCATTACATGATATTTCGGCCCACCAACGTCAGCTGGGAAAAAATGGGCGACCTACAGAGGTGGGCGATTGCTGCGAACTGACGTGAGCGTAGTCTAACAGCAGCCTGGCCCCTTGACGGTCAATCAATGGACTAATAAGGAACACTGTTAAAAACATGTGCAATAATTTAACGTACGGTATGTCCCTTCCCCATTTTGGCTAAATTTCCCTTATATAGGTCTTGCAAGTCACCATAATGGGGAGGCGCAGCAGCACAAGAACAAACTCCCCGTTGGTCTGAGTCAGAATGCTTTTGACAACTAAGGTCTGCTTTTGGCTTTTGATTTTTGCAAAAGTCAAAAGCTTAACTAAAATAATGAACTTTTTAAAAAGTGTTTTTAAGAAAGCAGTTTTCTCTTATTACAAAAGTAAAAACAGGTCTGAACTTGCTTTTGCCGGCTATGAACGTCAGTTTATACATATTATAATTATATAATATAATTATATATAATATAACTTATATATATATATATTATTTTGCAATTTCACTGCCTCACAACTTTTTTAAATCAAACGGCTTTTAACTTTTTTATAGCTCACAACAGTTTTTTCGCAGATTACAGCTCAAACCAAACACCCTTAGTTTCTTGAGGAGAAAGAACAATAAATTGTCTTTTAGACTTGATTTTTTTTCAATGCATAGTTTCTATGATAGTTTTTATAGAGAGAAAAATTAATATTCTCTTATTCTATCCATACAAGAGGTTTGATCATTTGTGGCAACACATAAGCACCTTAATAATTCTATAGCATATTAACGGAACTAAAATTGAACCAAATACAAAAATACGCATGCCATCTCTTACTGTACCCAACACGTTCAAATAACCCTTGCAGCCTTGCAGGCTTGGAGCTAAACATTACTTTTCGAAGAACCATTGCAGGCTAATGCAAGTGACATTGAATTTGCAGGAGGACCGGTCCAACAGGAGAACCGGCAACGGGCACGAAGCAGGACGGCTGCTCGGCCTCGGTGGGCCGGTGCAGGGCGCGGCCGGAACCTGGACTGCGCACATGGGGACCCGGTGCGGCACGTGGCCAGGATCTGTGTTAGCGTATAGGATTATTACCTTCCTATCATTGTACATTGGCTAGCTGTCACCTGATCTCAGAATCGTTGTATTCCCTTGTTCTCTTGATTGAGTTAATCTATAAGGAACCCCCGGCCTCTACGCCTGGTGTGGCTTCCCTCAAACCTCTCTACGCTTCTCTACATGGTATCACGAGTTTAGGGTTCCCGCCTGCTCCACGCCGCCGCCGCGCCACCCACCACAACATGCCGCCGCTGTTCTCTGTCTACGGCTGCTGCTTTACCACCCTCCGCTGCTCCCCATGGCCATCGAGTCTTCCTCTGCCAGCGCCGCCTCTGGTGCGCTCGATAGTACCGCCGCCGGCGCAATCACCACCTTCAGCGTTGCCTTCTCCGGTGCTGCCTCCCTCGCTGCCGCCTGTCGTCCTCCACCGCCGGCGATGCTCGATCTGGAGACCCACAATCTCTCCACTTGGAAGCTGCACGTCGGCACTCTCCTCGGTCACCGTGGCCTTCTCCATCATATTGATGGCTCTGCCCCGGCCAAGCCGACCGATGCGTCGTGGGCCAGGACGACTACGCCGTTCTCTCGGCTCTGTCAGGAGTTATCTCTAGCGATGTTCTTGATCTCATCAGCGATGACACGGGGAAGAACGCGCGCCAGCTCTGGCTCGCTGTCGAAGGTCTCTTCAACGACAACAAAGAAGCCCAGTCCATTGTTCTCCTGAACGAGTTCCATAGTCTCGTTCAAGGGGACATGACCGTTTCCGCCTACTGCAAGGAAGTCAAGCGCCTCGCCGATGCCCTGCGTGACGCAGACTCTCCCGTCGACGATCGAGTCCTTGTGCTCACCCTGTTCCGCAGCCTCAGTCCTCGTCTGTCCCAGGCTGCGTGCAACATCTCCATGTCGTCCACGTTGCCGTCCTTCATCAAGGCTCGCTCCATGCTCGTGTCAGAGGAGAGCCGCTTGGAGAACGCGGCGAAGGCTGCCGCTGCAACGTGTCTCGCTGCTACTGCGGTTCCCTCCCCTGCGTGCAGCTCATCGGCAGGACCTGTCATGCCTGGGTCGAGACGTACTGGTCCGTCAGCTGATGACGCCGTGTCTGGTCCTGCACGTGTGGCGTCTTCGACACAAGGCGTCTGTCCTGCCTTAGCGTGGCACGCCGGACGTTCGGCCAGTCTTGAGCCACCTGCCGCACCCGATGCGTACCGGCGCAAGGACGGTATTGTCCTGCCCGTCCAGCGGCTGAACTTGACCGCCTCCCACCACGACGCGGTGTCGCCTGTTCCGAAGACATACCGCGACGCACTTCTTGATGCGAACTGGCGCCTGGTCATGCAAGATGAGTAAAAGGCCCTTCTCGACAGCGACACTTGGAGCCTTATTCCTCGTCCTCCCAGCGCCAACCTCGTCTCCGGTAAGTGGGTGTTCAAGCACAAATTCAACTCGGATGGCTCGCTCGCCCGATACAAGCCGCATTGGGTTGTGCACGGCTACTCCCAGCAAACCGGTATGGACTACAAAGAGACCTTCAGCCCGGTTGTCAAACCGGTGACTATACGAGTTGTCTTAAGCATTGCCGTGTCTCGCTCGTGGCCCATCTGTCAACTCGACGTCAAGAACGCCTTCCTCCACGGTAATCTGGATGAAACGGTGTTTTGTGCTCAGCCCTCAGGATTCATCGACCCGCGCCATCCACACCACGTCTGCAAGCTGCGCAAGTCTCTGTAGGGCCTCAAGCAGGCCCCCCGAGCGTGGTACCAGCGTTTCTTTACATACGCTCGCTCATTGAGGTTCTCCTCCTCGGCCTCCGACACATCCTTGTTCATTCTCAAGGATGGCGCAGATGTTTGCTACCTTCTGCTATATATCGACGACATCATCATCACGGCCTCTTCAGCGGCCTTGCTGTCTTGCCTGACTCGTCGTCTCCATGATGAGTTCGCCATGACAGACCTCGGAGATCTTCACTACTTCCTCGGCATCACCGTGATGAGGTCCGCTTCTAGACTTGTCACAGCGACAGTATGCGGCTGAGCTCCTGCAGCGGCATGGCTGAGTGTCATGCCACGATGACCCCCATGGACACTCAGGCCAAGCTCTCCGCCGTGGCCGGTGAACCCGTGGCCGATCCTTCGGCGTACCGCAGTCTCGCCGGCACTCTTCAGTACTTGACACTGACACGGCCAGACATTGTCTACGCCATGCAGCAGGTTTGTCTCCACATGCACAACCCTTGTGAGCCGCACCTCGCGCTACTGAAGCGCGTTCTACGGTACGTCAAGGGCACTCTTGGACATGGCCTCCAGCTTCAAGCCAGCCCGACGACAACTCTGACAGCATATTCTGATGCAGATTGGGCTGGCTGCCCCGATTCTCGTCAGTCTATGTCCGGCTTTTGTGTCTACTTGGGCGACAGTCTTGTCTCCTGGTCCTCGAAGCACCAGGTGACTGTGTCACGCTCAAGTGCTGAAGCAGAATATCGGGTTGTCGCTCACGCGGTCGCTGAATGTTGTTGGCTTCGGCAGTTGTTGCAGGAACTCCATCAACCTCTACAGTCAGCTACAGTGGTCTGTTGTGACAACGTGAGTGCCGTTTACATGTCATCAAACCCCGTTCATCATCGGCGAACCAAGCACATTGAGATCGATATCCATTTCGTGCGTGAGAAGGTCTCTATTGGCGATGTGCGGGTCTTGCACGTTCCCACTGGACTCCAGTTTACCGACACAGCTGTTTCTTGATTTCTGGTCCAGTCTTTGCGTCTGGGAACCTTCCATTTCGACTGGCGGAGGTGGGGGGGGGGGGGGGTGTTAGCATACAGGATTATTGCCTTCCTATCATTGTACATTGGCTAGCTGTCACCTAATCTCAGGATCATTGTATTCCCTTATTCTCTTGATTGAGTTAATACATAAGGAACCCTCTCTACCTTTCTCTACAATCTGGACGATGCGCCTGGGGCTCTGGTGTGGCTCGCAGCTAGGAGAGGAGGCCGTGCGGTGAGCGTGGATGGTTGTCGGACGACCGTGCGAGAGAGGAGGTGGTGCTGCGCGTAGAAGGCCCTCGGGTGACTGCGCGGGAAAGGAGATGCAGATGCCGTGCACGAATGCGTGTGCTGGATGGCGGGCGACAGATCTCGCGAGAAGGTGAGGCGCAGGGTGTGCGCGTCAGAGGGAGGCAGCAAGGCGCGAGGAAAGGGATGCGGCATGGCGGGAGCGCGCGGGAACGGAGGTCGCAGGGCGCGCGCAAGCGGGAAATGAGGCTCCGGCGTACACGATCCACCCCTCCCGTCCGCTATAGAAACGAAGCGAAGTCTTCCCAACGGCGTTTGCTAAGTTTCATTGTGCGTTGGTACTCGCGAGCACTTGGTTTCTTGACTGAAAAATGATTTCTTGCTTCTATCTTTTCTCTTTTTCAGTTGCAGGGGCGCATAAGCTTTTTATTGAGGTGTTAAAGCATTTAAGCAGGATAGAAATTGCAATAAATATCCTATTGAGAGTGTCCTAATGACGTGTGAGAGATCTAATTAACTGCATGCACGGTCAAACTTTAAAGCAGCGTCAGTCACAGTCCGCTTGGCCGCGCGCACACGACACCTTGTCTCAACTCTCATCCGCATAGGCTGTGCCGCTGCTCCGCTCACCACGCGCCTGCGTCGGCACCGGCGCTCCCTACGCATCGACCGCACCGCCGCTCATATCCATTTTTTCGGAAGGGAAATGGGGATTTGAATTAGGTTACCATCAACGTGGTTTTATCTCACGCATGTTCGGCGCGGACGACGGCCACACCGCCACTCCGATTCGTTTTTCTCAAGGAGAAAGGAGGAATATATATAGTTGGGTTATGACGCGACCAGATTTTATCGCACGTGAAATTCACGGCACCCGTCAGTTTTGGATGCACGGTTGAGATTTGACGGACCGATACAATTTAGATCGACCGCACGAGGGGGAATAGCTGGCCGCGCACCGGTGTCTATTGCATCCTTTATTTTGACTCAAATGCATAATGGGCTTTTAATGAGCCAAATATTTCCTGAAAATTAAGTAACAGGCCCACTTTTCCCTTTTCTTCAAATTTTTAGTGGGCCCTCACAGTTCAAATCAGATTATGGGCCAATTTATTTTTGGATAATTTCATGAATTATTACCAAAATTTCTACACGCTTTAAATATGCAATTTTGGCTAATGCATGGCGCCCAAATTCAATTCAGGTTTATCTTTTTTCTGGTAATTTCAGCCGGACCAAATAAGAGATTGGGCAAATTAATCACCAGGCTTCTTGCAAAAAAAAAAAATAGTCACCAAGCGGCGCGTTGCTGTGCGAAAATGTTTCCTCTCCTCCCATCCCCTACTCCCATGTGCGTCCTCGATAATGTGGTGAATTCTTATTAGACCCAGCTTTCTGTGGACCCAACGCGATTGAAGAGATAATCCAATGAGAATTCACCGCATCCTGTGAATAAGCTGGAAGAAGGGCACTGGAGGTGAGAAGCTGCTTCCTTGCCTTGCGTGCACAAGTTTTTTCATGCTCGTGCGCAAATTTGATCTGGTTCCATTCAAGGTTTACGAAACCATTGAAAACTCATTGTTTTTCTGTTAAAGCTGGCTGGTATTGGTGGAATAAATTAAAAAAAAAGAAATTTTTGAATTTGTTTTGGAATTTAGAAAACATGTTGATAAGCTGGTAAAACCAAGAGGTAAACTAGTGAAACCGTTGAGAAATTTAAAATTTTAAAAGTTATAAAACTGGTCGGTCGGTAAACCAGTAGTGAAACTGCTTGAGAAATCGAAAAAAGACTGCTTTACTATAGCATTTCTATCAAACTTCGTTTAATTTTTGAATTTTCAATTTGGAATGGTTTTTGACCATTTTTTATAGCTTTCTCAGTTTTCATCAAAGTATAGCAAATTATATATGTGGCTTCGTTTACAACATTAAGTGGACAAGGATTTGTGCCATTCCTTGCATGATTTTCCTTATAAACATGATAACACACATGCGGTCATGATCTCCATAAACAAGACATATACATGGTAATGATATCCTTCATTACTGCAGCACATATGTTGGTCACATTCCAGGACTTAGATAGCAGGGTATGTACAGGGTAAAACCCGAGACACAAATGCAACTTTCTCGTACACAAAGAGCCACACACATATATAGAAACCAACTCCAACCGTGGTGTAACTAACCAGATCGATCTGGCACTAGTTGTTCGTATCTCCCCCACTGCCACCTCCGCTGTCTCCTCCATGGCTGCTGTACTGATCGCGAGGTATGGCGTGGTGGTTGTCCACTGTGGTTGCCTCGGCAACTCCAAGCGTGGGTTGGGAGCCTCCGGTACCTCCAGCGTTGGTGTGCTCCAGCGTCGCTTTGCTTTGAATCGCCATACCTTGGGCGACCATGGCAAATACAAGTACGATAGCGAAGAACTTGTTCATTGCTTCTGTTTCTCCCTTCCGCCAACTCGAGCCTATTTAATTTACAATATCAGAACATAGGAAAAATCACTTAGTTTTGATCTTGATAGATGAATTTGAGAATCACCATGAGCAAGGAATAACAAGCATGAGAGATGAACCTTGAGAGACTCTGCTGGAAGATGCACAGTCTGCTTCTGCTGTAGTATACTGTTTGTATGGCCGCATAGTTTGGAGACAGGCATGCTTATATAGTATGACAAAAGATGACACTTGCATAAAAATATTCATGTGAAATGGATAAAGTTCCACCATGTTTCTTTTCAGACCACTAGAATCATCCCTAGTGCAAATTGACGGCCAAATTGAAATCTCCTTTTACTGTGGCCATTAACATATATTAGTCACAGATATTGTATTTCTAAAGATTTGCTGATAGACACTGCCCAGCATCATTGAAAAAAATATAAATTAGGCAGAAATCATCCCACACTAACGATAGTATTTCCCACTAACAAACTGGTAAATGCTTTTCACTGCATCTACACAATGCTTTATTTACTCCTAGGGAATAGAATTGCTTTAACTTTAATCCGACAGTTTAGGTCGTCCACTACACAGGTCACTGTTAGTCGATCTAAGCATAGCTCAAAAGTGAAAATATTGGCTGTCCTGACCAAATGCATTACTAGCAGTAGCATTTTAATGAGTGGCATATTTATCAATTTCTTGAGATCAGTGGAAGATATTTATTTGCATTGAAGCATAGGTACTCCTGAAAAGAAAAGCAATCTATAGATAGATCTAGCAATTATTACTTCCGTATATGGGCAACTTTTTGG
>BCLG01002771.1:8630-53261 GCA_001602295.1 Zoysia matrella
TCGTACTCCCGGGGCGGGATCTCGGCGCGGCAGAGCGGGCAGGTGCTCCGGACCGCGAGCCACGGCGCGATGCACCCGTGGTGGTACCAGTGCTCGCACGGCAGCCTTGCCGCGGGGTCCGCGGCCGCGATCTCCTCCGTGCACACCGCGCACACCGTGCCGGCCACGCCCGCCGGCGCCCGCACCGCCCGCGGCGCGCGGCAGGGAGGAGAAGGAGGGGGCTCGACGACGGGGAAGGACTCCTCGTCGACGTGGTCCAGCACGAGCGGGTTGCGGCCGAGGAGCGACGAGAGCAGGTACCGCGCCGTGATCCAGTCGCCGTCGTCGTCGTCCATGACTGCCCGGCACACGGAGGGAACGGATTCTCTTCGTCTCTCGAGGAAAAAATCGGGTTTTTTTGCTCTTGGAAAAGAGCGAGAGAGGAGAGAGATGGGGGAGGTGCGGGACAGCCGTTTAAATAGCCGGGATCATTTCTTGTGGTCACTGACCATGACTGGTGAGTGTCCCGGCGTGTCGTTTTTCGCTTTTTCTTAATGGGAAAGGTGTGTTGATTACTGTCACTGTGTGAAATAAAAAAATATTTCTTCTATTTTAAAGTATAAATATTTTTATGTTTAAGTCAAAGTTAAATTTTTATCACTTTTACTACTGATAATATGTAATTAATATAAAAATTATATTTTTTTTATTCATTATGAAACAAACATTTATGAAAAGTATATTTTTTAAATTAAAAATTCTATAATTTTTTAAATATTATTAAGTAGAAGTTAAAAAAATTTAACTTTATTCAAAGCTAAAAATGATTATATTTTAGAACGGTGGTAGTAAAATTTTAGGCTAGTACATTGGTTTTCTTTCTGTTTTGACTGATAACTCCTACTAGATGAAGTATGTATAATCAACTTTAACAAGTACTCCAACAACAAATAATCATCCATTCGGTTAATCATCCACGAGCTAAACACAGTAATCAACATGATCAAACCGACCCGTGTCCTGCTCTTCCTAAAATAGAACTCGTCGACGGGCAGAGTGCAGAAGCCGTCGTTTTGACGACTGCCGTGACGGGGACAGGATAAGCAGCCGATAAGATGCGTCATGGAGTACGCAGCTGTCCAGCGCAATTCTGTGGGTCGGGTCGGGTGGATCCACATCTGGGGGATGAGGTGGGTGCACCAGCAGAAGCCATCGTTTCCACGGATAAAACAGTAACCAGTGTTTGCAGGCAGATACTATTTCTGTTTTTAAATTAATGTCACTGTTGATTTTAATATCAATTTTAATTACTGATTTTATTCAAAATTTTTGATAAATATTATATATTTTGTTATAATTTGATATATCATTGTAGTTATTTAAATCATAACTTTAAATTTTACAAATTTGAGTAAAATTTTTGAATAAGATGAATGATCAAAATTGATGTTAGAAGTTGTCAGTGTTCTGACCACTGGCACAGTAAGATTTAAGTAATCGGAGAGAGATAGGATGCGCTCTTTGTATTTATTTGAAATTGCTTACTTAAAAAAAACTCAAATGTTAACCAGAGGGCCACCGCGTAGGCGTATTAGGGAGAGAGTAAGTGTACCGTATAAGCTCGTAACATGGTTAGAATGGAGGAAGGGCTCTTGCTCGATGAAAAACCGGCGCACATGAGTAGCGTGTGTATGAGAACTTGACTTGTCGACTTACGTCTTCGGTACCCCTTTATATAGGGGTCGGATCGGGGTTATATGCTTTAGTGTCTACGGAACTGGACGGCTTACTGACGGGTGAGGTCGCGATATTCTGCGAGATTGATCTTCTAGCACCCGCTGCCGCCGGAGCAAACGGTCTACGTCTTTCGATCGTCCTTCTGTCCATCGTCGGAGACAAAAGTGGTTTTACCGTTTGACTTTATCACCCGACGGGCAGCTTTACCCGCTGTTGGAATGCTTTAACTCTTTTTGTACCGCTTTACCACCTTGTCTGATTGCTTTACCGTTTTTTAGCAACTTTACCTTCTTTTGTACGTCGTCAAAAATCTTTATGCCTATCAGATACAACCGTTGAAGCCTTGTCATTCTCTAGCCCCGACCTTGACGTGGTCGGGCCAGCAATTTTGGACGAGTTCGGTTGTAAGGGGCCAAGTAGTGTCCTCGGGCAGCCTCGACCTTAGGGGGTCGGGCTCTCCATCTAGTTTGTGACGCGGTGAAGTCTTTCGTAGTCTGTGAATTAAGCCGCGGATCTTGACAGAAGTTAATAGGCATCATTAATTTAAAAACGGAGGAGGGAGGAGTCCCGATCGAAGCAGCTTGATTACTTATCATGCCACTGGCGCAGTTGACACCGGCAAGCTCCGACATCACTGCTGCCCCAAGCCGGAGACCGCGACGAGCACGCCGGGGGCCGGCCCGGCGCGAGGTGCACGTACGGGCTCGCCGTCGCCCGGCGCGCGCAAGCTCATGGTGGGAGCTGGGCTTTCTTCGTTACAACTATTTTTGTGGGCCTGCCATAGGTTTCCGTCGTTAAAGATGGCTCAATGGGCCGAGCGCGATGGTTGTTTCAGATGGGCCTTAAAAAACTTATGAACAAGCTTACGGCTCTGAGCCGTCGCCTAGGGCCGAGCATGCTGCATGCGTAATGTATGTCGCCATGTTGGTGGTCAAGGGTATTGTCATGAGCCGTAGCCTAGATAGTATTACCATCCCTATATGATACTACTATCTAGGCTAGGATTAGATTCTCTACGCTGCTGCTATAGTTTAATTACCGTCATCGTCACCGCCACCGGACTAAACGTGTCCTATCTCACCATTTGACTTTTCTTTCTTCTACACTTCCGTCGGTCGGTCGGTGCAAGTATATAACTACACTCTCCGATCACATACGTTTGACCAAACGCGACGAGGCGTCCAATCAATCCCATGAACCGCTGCTCGTGCGTTAAAATACGGTTACTAGCACGCATGATCGTCGTATCATACTACCATTAGGTAGAGTCTATCATATCCGCTGCTGGATTTAATCGGTTTTTTATTGACACTTGCTTCTCCAGATCTTGACCAGTAGGAGCAAGGTAGCAGCACAGGGGTGCGTGCGTGTGCGTCGTCGCCGGGCAGGCAGATGATGCCGACCCGGTCAACTAAAATCCAAGAGCCAGTTCTGTCGTAGCACGTGCCGCGGCTCAGCTCGTCTCCCACGAGCACGGTCGCCATCGGAGCGCGCGCGACGTGAGCCGTGAGGCGACCGGCAGGCGAACGAACGCCGGCGCTGTAACATCCAGCATTATAAGTCATTATCATAAACATTATTTAGCTCAAGTATTACATAATTATAGTATAAATTCGAAATTTAAAATTTAAATGAATTTAAATTTTTACTGTGAAGCAACTTTTAAAATTTTGAATATCACTTGGTCAAATCAAAATTCTGGCATAACTACTTTAGATTCCTTGAATTTACAAAATTTTTACCTAAATTAGGCGTTGTTTTTATGTCTCAAAAATTCGTTTAATTTTTGAAATCTGTTAACTTGGATGGATTTTTATTTGAATTTTATATTTTTATTGGCGGTGATTTCAGTGATAATGGATTCACCTTCTTTTTATCTATCACCAGAAAATTCTACAAAAAATTTTGTGTCAAAAAAAATAAGTCAAATTGGGGATCGAAAAGAGACAGAGTTCAGTCCTAGAAAATCTAAAAAAAAGAAAATATTGTGACCCAGCTGTCAGCCTCTCTATCTCCTTCAACCTCTCGACAAGCAGTAGAGAAGTGATGCCGCGTGTTTTGTATCGTGGCACCCATTCTTTACCCCGTGTTGCATGTCGTTTGTTCCGTTCGAACCTCCACTCGCTACCCCATGATCTTCACCTCCGTTTCTGTCGAGTTTTCTGTCTAAGCAAGCCTTAAAGCAATCAGATTTCACCCTCTTCTCTCTATTCCGCCATTGTTTTCCTCTCCACTGTGGTAGCAAGAGCTGAGGTGATTTTTATCGTCTTCATCGCCGAGAGTCAAGGAGAAGGTTTCACTGGCCTCTTCTATGACTTTCCCAAGTTTTCTTCAAGCTGAATCAACGTCGGAGACGTCATAAAACAGCTTATCTTCCTTAAATCAGGTGAGCTCCGTCATTGACGATCTCAACTTTAAAGACTTCATCCGAAGCTTTGTCTCTTTCTCAAGGTTCTCTCTAAGCTTTTGAGCGCTGAGGTGAAGCTTTTTCTCATCTTCATTCTTTTTCTCTTGGTCATTTAGTTCTCCATGTGTGAGTCTAAGATTCATTCATGGCTAGGTTTCATCATTATAGATGATTTTTTTATCTAACTTGTTGCATGTCACTTTGAGCACTTAAAATGAAGTTTTTAAGAGGTATTACGCTTCTAATATCTCTATTTAGGTTTTGAACCTCAACTTTCATCACCAAAGTGATCATCCTCCACTTTTCGACCTATTCTCGACCCTTTTTCGACCTTCTCGACTCCAACCTTTTTTTACCTGTCCGACCCTTTTTGACTCCTTTCCGACCTTTACCGACCCCTGTCCGACCCTTCCCGACCATTTTTTGACCAGTCTGACCTTTTTTTACCTCTGTCCGACCCTCTCCGACCTCTTTTCGATCTTTTCCGACCCCTTTCCTGACCCTTGTCTGACCCCCTCTGGTTTAGCCTAACCTTGCCACTTTGTAAAATTTATAGAAAATTATCCGACCTCCGTTTGTTGTGAAATTTGTTTCATTGGATTCGTCTCTCTGTTATCTACACATTAAAAATATCGTCCTACCCAAAACCAGAGCAGAATAATTATTTTCTAATTTAATAGTGATTAAAGGTTACAATCACTATTTCTTGACCAGCTGCACTGTTTTGCTCATTTCTGGATCAAATCTTACTCAAATCAAGTCATTCTTTTTGCATTGCAATCATGACTCAATGAACTTTACGTCTACAAATGCTCATGGCACTTGCACCTCATTTCATATCATTGTCATATCATTCATTTAGTGCATCTTCTACTGTTTAGAAGGTGAGCTACCGGAGAGTGACGTTGGTAGTTCGAAGGATGCAACAGAGCAAACGTTTGAGAGCAAAGAATCTGCAACTCAAGGCAAGCATTTTGCATATCTTAACCCTTTGTGGATATGTTTTAAATGGTTGTGTTTAGTTAAATAATATGATTGCATTAGTCGGACATTAGGTAAGTTATCTGCTATTCTAATTGTTGCATTACATTCTTTGCTCTTTGTTATCACCCTACCTTGTGAGGAGTTGGGTAGGTTTAGAAGTTGATTTTACGGTATTGCTTAGTGTGACTTTAATTTAAACTGTAGAAGTTGAACAATGGAAGGTCACTATTGTTCGCGCGATATAGGGGTTTAATTGGAAAGAATTGACTATGCTCATTAAAAGATGAATGTTGGTTATGGTGTGGTTTAGAAGGAATTGGTTGATGAAGTGTTTCTTATCCTTGGCACTTTTCGTTCATCCACATGCTGAAATAATAGATAGGTAAGCCTTCTTCTTTATCTAGCTGCGACCATTTGGCTTGCGAGTTTGGGGTGTAGGAGATGCTAAGAATGATCCCTATGAAGGGCCTAGTGCGACCAACTCGCCTTGACCAAACGCCTGTGTAAATGGTCGGAGCGTATTTGGAATTGATTGTCACACCAAATCACTACCTACTTCTGACGGGTTGTATGGTCGGTGGTCGTGTGGTGTGTGAGCAAAGATGTACTCCCTTGCAAAGTGTAAAAACAATTCGTATTGCCGCGGTCTCGGTTATGACTAAGCTTTGGTACAGCAGCAGCATCATAGTACGATTCTCTAGTTGTGGTTTGAAAGATATTGTGATATGTGAGCTTATGAACCGTTACTCATTCCTTGTTGTTGGTATGGTAGCGTCGCCCTTATAGTTTTACTTATATTAAAGTTTACAATTTATTTACTATACAAAGCTAATGTTTTTATGTAAAATGTTATCGTATAGCTTATTTCTGTCAAAGCCAAAGTGCATACTCTTTGAATAGACTTAGTGGTGTAAGTCTTGCTGAGTACCTTTGTATTTAAGATGTTGTTTGTTGAGTTTTGCAGGTGAGGATGAGTTCGTGTTTGGGTACTTTTATCTTCTCGGATACGGTGATGGATCGGAGTAGATGGTGCTTAAGGGCTGAGCAATTAAGACTTTTGGTTGGTTTTTTGCTGCGTTGTTCTCTTGAGCAAGAGCCACATATTTTATCTAGCTACGCTCTTATTCATGTTGCTGATTAAGAAACTTAATTGAGTCCAAAATCTTCCTTTTGTGATAAATACGTAAGGTAAATAACCTGCTATGAAACTTTGAAATTGTCTGTCTACATATGTTTTATGATGACGATGGTTACACACATGTATTAACGATATATATATAGATCTTAAACATTAAAATGCATATAAAAAAATATTAAAATTATATATAATATGATGACTATCGTTATTTGACCGAGTTTGAAATAGTCTTTTATTTGAAAGGCTGGAAGGCTCCTCCACAGGCGCGCCACCGGAACGTCCTCTCGGCCGGTGGTGTGTTCGCGACCACCCGTGACCTGTTCAAAGGTTAACCATTCCCGCCTGTCCGCAGCTTAGGCACTGACTGGTGGGCCACGCACAGTACTGGAGGTGGAGTCACCTGCGATGGGGAAGGATGACGGGTGATGGCTCGTGCTCCGGTGCTCGTCGTGGTATCCGTAGCTCCTCCGGCTACATCCGACCACCAGTGGTGGTCCGCGGATTAAAAATAATTCTGTCTCCTATAAACATCTCGTTTCACGTGTTAACCCCGATTAAATTCCCACCTGCTCCTCAAAGTCCTCATCCCTGCCGGCTGCCTGCCGCCATCCCCTCTCTGACTCGCTCCCTCTCTCTTTTGGTTGGCCAAGACGCCAGGCACTCCAGCCTGTCCCCGAAGATGGAGGTGGAGGCGCCACTGCCAGTGCCTCCGGTGGAGGCGGAGTCGTCGGACGCGGTCACTGCGGACTCTCCTGGGGGCGGGTCGGGGAACAAGCTGGAAGAAACTTCCTCGCCGGTGGCGGGAACCGGCGGCGGCGCGAATGGCGCGGCGACCAAGCTACAGAAGGTGTACCGCAGCTACCGCACCAGAAGGAAGCTCGCCGACTCCGCCGTCGTCGTCGAGGAGCTCTGGTACTCGGATCCTTCACTCTTTCTTTCTTCCCCTTTGTTCTCTTCTGTTCATTTGGTAAGGAAAGTGCAGTCACTTTAGCAGAAAAACTTTCTTAGATTATTTATACTCCCATGGTTACTGTTTCAAGTTGCCTTTTTGGTTAGTTCTTGCTGCATACGAGTTGGGTTTCCTCAAAAGCTGCCTCCTTTCTTGGAGGATTTGGCGCTCCAAATATTTCTCGTTGCAATATTTAACTGAAGCTGAAAGAATGTTTGTGAAGGTGGCAAGCGCTGGACTTCGCGCGGCTCAACTACAGCACCGTCTCCTTCTTCGACGAGCCCAAGCAGGAGACGGCCGCCTCGCGCTGGAACCGGGTCAGCCTCAACGCGTCCAAGGTCTCGACTCTTCACCTAAAAGGGGTTATTTCTCTTTTGATTTCTCTGAAAGCTGCCGCTGATGTCTGCGCTTGCATCAGGTGGGGCAAGGTTTATCCAGGGACGGCAAGGCGCTCAAGCTGGCTTTCCAGCACTGGATTGAGGCTGTGAGTACAGATCCTACAAATCCACTAGCACTGTTTTTTAAATATGTACGAGTACTACGTTTTCTTAGGATTTGGTTCTGTGCTGACGTGCGAGTGAAAAAAGAGGCTGCTTTCCGGTACCAGTTGACTTGGACTTTTTGTTCTTGTGGGAACGTCGTATTGGCCTGTGCCCATCTTTTTCTCACATTGTTAACTACTCCTATCAATCCTAAGTACTGTTTTCAATCCTCTGATGCAGTTATGCAATCGTTATAAAAGTATTTTTGCTGTGCAGATTGACCCACGGCATAGATATGGGCACAACCTGCATTTCTACTACGATGTCTGGTGCCAAAGCCAGGCCGGCCAGCCATTCTTCTACTGGTAAGTGGTGACAACGTTAACTGCTGTGTGCACATTTGTTGCATTAGCAAATCCTGTTGGCAAAACTTGTTGATGCATTCTACATACCACATACCGGCAGTTTCAGGTATCTGTTTGATTGAATGAGAACTTTTCTGAACCGCTGGGTATGTGTAGGCTTGATGTTGGAGAGGGAAAAGATATAGACCTTCCAGAGTGTCCAAGATCTCGGTTGAAGAAGCAATGCATTAAGTATCTTGGTCCGGTAAGACATATTCCATGATAGCTCCCTGTTCTTCTTTTGGACTTCATGCTATATTTTATTGCTCCATATCTGAGGAGCTCCAAAACAGGAAAAGGATTTGTTGAATATACCATTTTCTCTATTTTTTCGCTGCTTAACCTACCACTCAATTCGATGCTCTAAATATTATCCAATGTTGTGCAGCAAGAGCGTGAACACTATGAATACATCATAAATGAGGGAAAGATTATCCACAAAATGTCTGGTGAACCACTTGATACCAGCCAGGGTCCTAAAGGCACCAAATGGATCTTTGTTATGAGCACTGAGAAAAGACTTTATGCTGGCAAGGTAACTTTTGTTTTATTTAATTTTGTAGTTGAAATTTGATGACCATTAATTCTACCTTTGTAACCTAAATATATCCGTACAGAAAGAAAGAGGTATATTCCAGCACTCCAGCTTTTTAGCAGGAGGTACTACCATTGCTGCTGGAAGATTTACTGCAGAAAATGGAGTTCTCAAGGTATTTTTCAGCAACATGTCATACTAAAATGGTTTTTTTGTATTCCTGAGTCAAGTATCTTTGGCTAAAAAGATTTGTTACTTTCCACAAGTGGAAACCTTCTTTTCTGTTTCATACTGTCATGTGCTACCATGAATAAACTATCTTATTACACATCCTTTAATTATTTTTTTGGGGTAGGGGGGTGTACAAATATGAATATATAGCCCAACATTCAGATTCAGCTCTATTGCTTATAATAGCACTTTGAGGTAGTTTAGTGGAAACTATAGTTTCTGAAATATACTTTTGTTTGGTACACATTCAGCCTTATGGCACTGTAGCATGATATAATCTCATTTTTTATGCTTAGATTGCTCCTGCATTTCATTGTTTTCAACTGAAGTACTGATTTCTGATATCTGTTCTGCGCAAGTCCATTTGGGCGTACAGTGGTCACTATAAACCAAGCGCTGAGAATCTCAGCAACTTCATGGACTTCCTTGAAGAGAATGGAGTTGATCTCAAAGAAGTTGAGGTAAAATATTTCAACCATTCACAACCTGAATCCTGAAATTTGCTTGTATCCCCAAATGCCAGATGGGTATCATTTGATAAGGTTACTCCGACCATTCAGGTACGGTCATCTACAAAAGAAGATTACAATGAGGATCCAGTGCCTGGTGACACACATAGTCACACTGCAGCTATTGATCTTCCACAAGTTGCTGATCCTGACACCACAGAAGCCAATGAAGATGAGAAGGCTCCTGTCGAAGAAGCCAAACCAACATACCAAAGAACCTTATCTGGTGGTCTGCAGAGCCCCAAAGCGACTGAAGTCCCGCAGAAGGCAATTCTTGAGAGGATGAAATCCAAGAGTGAGTCCAAGTCCTTCCAGCTTGGCCACAAGCTGTCTATGAAATGGAGTACTGGGGCTGGTCCAAGAATCGGATGTGTCAAGGATTATCCAATGGAGCTCAGAACACAGGCTTTGGAGATGGTAGAACTCTCACCTAAGGGATCAACACGGTCAGCCTCAAGGAGGTTACCGTCATGCTTCCCACCCACCTCACCAACATCATGCCTCCCTGCCCCAACCAAGTTAGAAGCTTAGGAGATGTTATGACATGCCACTAGTGCCCGTTCAGTTATCGGTTGCTGTGATTTTGCATTGTATCTTTTGTATAGTGCAAAGCTCAGAAACTTTGTTTGTCCGTACTCTGGAAGTGTTCTGAGCTTATTACTGTAACTACATCCCTCAAATCAGGACAGCTTCTGGCTGATAAATCCAGGTCAGATGCCGGGCTGAATGGCATATCTTCTGTTAAGTTTTATGGGCTAAAAAGGAAATGCTTAGCTAAGGAGCATGAATCATATCCAATACTACATGAGATAGAGTATTTACTCCTTACTAAGGTCCCCCTTTGGAAATTGTTCTTCATTCTATTTTTTTCTATGATTGTACTGGCTTCTATAAATTCCTATGATTCATGTGAAATTTCTTCATTCAAAAGGAGGCCTGATTGTTTTAGGTCCCAACATGAGATTTCTTTTCTGAATCCTATGTTTTTCCTTTGAAATTGAAATGATACCTACAAGATTTCTATGTGATTTCCGTGAAATTACTAGATGCCAAAGGAGTCCTTAAGTTATAACCTCATATAAGGCATATTTTAAAATAGATCCAAATGAATAAACCGTTCATTTACATTGACCTTGATGTTTAAATTGTTCTTTTATGTCTAGGAAGTAAAAGATTTTTAACAATTATTAATTGCTAAATAATTTAATTTAGAAAATTATTAGTGAATTTTGACAGGTGACGATAATCAAAAACATGTTTTTTTTATATATAAATCAATGGTTGAGATTCAATTCATATCTTATCTTCTAAAGGTGAAACACATCACTTAGTCTATTTTTTAAAAAAATTCTCATATAATCCATCTGTGAAAAAGTAAACAGTATGTCTAAATCGTCGTTGCACATGGCTAGGTAACTAGATTAGCTAGACAATCATTGAGTAAGTTTTTCTCTGACAAGAGCAACAGCAAATGGCACATCAAGCATCTATTCAAAGCTAACTTGAGCCTTGACAGGTGATACCGATACGTAGCACTATTTTGATTCTGTAACGACGGCTCACGAAACAGCGTCAGCAGAACGTGATTATTTTCGCACGAAAACATCAATCAAGTTCCGTCACACTGAGACTGATTCGGCGCGGAAACCAGGAACCCGATGCTGCGCCGCAGCACTGGTATTTCTGCTCCTGCTCCTGATCCTGCTTCTGGCATCTGCCGCATTCTCATTCTCTGTCTCGCGCCTTCGCGAGCGCACCAAACTGCTTGCTGCTGTCATGAGCGACCATAAAATGGAGGCTGCTGCCTTGAAAGATCGTAAAATGGAGGTGGATGTGCATACAACGGATTCTCCGAGGTGTCCGGTTGCAGGGACCGGCGGCGGCGGCGGCGCTGCGACCAAGCTGCAGAAGGTGTACCGCAGCTACCGGACCAGGCGCAAGCTCGCGGACTCCGCCGTCGTCGTCGAGGAGCTCTGGTAACTGACGAGAATCCAAACACTTCTGTACTTTTCGAAATCTGATTACCAATCGAGACTGAGAGTGGTTGCGTTTGGATGAACGAACGAAGGTGGCAAGCGCTGGAGTTCGCGCGCCTCAGCTACAGCACCATCTCATTCTTCGACGACCCCAGGCCCAAGACCACGGCCTCACTCTGGAATCGCGTGAGCCTCAAAGCATCCAAGGTTTGGAATTTGTTTTCTCAAATGTGTTTAGCAAGTTATGAAATCGATCCTTTTAATTTTGTTTCGTTTTCTTCTATATATATATTGCTCTTATGAACTTGTCAGATTTTTCTCAAAAAAATATTTTGTATGATTTATGTGCGTGGCATAGGTTGGCCAGGGTCTACACAAAGATGACAAGGCTCTCAAGCTGGCTTTCGACCATTGGATCGAGGCTGTGAGTATTTTTATTCGGTACAATTGATCCAGAATTATATATGTGATTATATCGCTCTTTTCTTTTTACAATAAAAACATCCATGTCTCCCTCTAACTACTGTTTGCAACACCTAATATTAGAATTTGTTTTCGAGATGTGCAGATTGACCCACGGCATCGATCTGGGCACAACCTGCATTGTTACTACAACGTTTGGTGCCAAAGCCAAGCTGGAGAGCCCTTCTTCTACTGGTAACAACATTGCAATTTTGAACATTAGTATCTGCAAATTTTGTCATCAGAACAGATTGGTTTGATTATATGGGAATTTTCGGTGAGTCAGTTTGCATGTGCAGGCTTGATGTCGGGAAAGGGAAAGATGTAGATCTTCCTGAATGTCCACGAACTCTGCTGAAGCAGCAATGCGTAAAATATCTTGGCCCGGTAAGAAATGTTGCACAATGTCTTGGTTCATTAAGAAATTTCTACGATGAAAGGCTAATATTCATTTAGAAAAATCATGGCTATGCTGTCCTACTTCCTTTCACATGATTATTTTCTTGTCTCAGGAATCATGACTACATGAAAAATACGATCGCCTTCAAATACTATACATTATGGAATCAATTTATATTTTGTTTCTACTGAACTAAACATTAAATGGTCATAAGTTCTGGCAATCTTTTATAGACCAAGTTTTGATAACTCTCATCTTCTGCAGCAAGAGCGTGAGTGCTATGAATACATCATAAATCAAGGAAAGGTTATACATAAACAGTCCAGGGAACCTCTTGATACAAGCCTGGGTCCCAAAGGAGCTAAATGGATTTTTGTTATGAGCCCATCCAAAAGACTTTATGCTGGCAAGGTAGCTTGTCTACTTTTTTCAAAATTTCATGCTTTTCGTTCAGCAAAAAATAGATCGATGATATATATTTCCCATTAGTCATAGACAAATTATTTTGGCAACCAACCTGATTTTATATCCGTCCAGAAGGAGAAAGGTCTGTTCCAACATTCAAGCTTTCTGGCAGGAGGTGCTACCATTGCTGCAGGAAGGCTTACTGCAGAAAATGGGGTTATTAAGGTATTATCCTATTCTACATATTATTCTATCTAGGTTGGATCAAAGAACAATATTGTTCTGATACTTCGATTGACCTTGTTATAACGACATATCAGCTAGCTAGATTTTGATTACTCATTATTATCTTTTTTTTTTCTGGACAAGTCAATGTGGGCGTATAGCGGTCACTACAAACCAAGCATAGAAAACCTCAGCAATTTCATGATTTTCCTTCAAGACAATGGAATCGATCTTAGTGAAGTCGAGGTACGCCGTTACGAATTTATAACTGTTGCAAACTAAAAACTTACCTATACAGCTATAGCACGCATAATACAATTTCATCTGATGAGGTATAGTTCGATCCATTCAGGTCAACTCATTCACAAAAGAGTACGACGATCCAGTGGACAACGACACACAAAACCTTACAGGTACTACCAATCCTCCACGAGTGATTCTCCCTCCAAACACAGCCAGCAGCGACAAAGACGATGCTGCTGCTCCCAGTAGCAACCAAGCCAAGGCGACCTACCAGAGAACCTTATCAGGCGGTCTGCGCAGCTCTAAATCAGCCGACGTCCCGCAGAAAGCTATTCTCGAGAGGATTAAGTCCAAGAGCGAGTCCGGATCTTATCAGCTCGGCGACAAGGTGTCCCTGAAATGGAGCACTGGCGCCGGTGCCAGAATCGGATGCGTGAAAGATTATCCGGTGGAGCTCGCAACGCAGGCGATGGAGATGGTAGAGCTGTCAGCAAGGGCGTCTGGCACGAGGAGCGTCGGCGCTGCTCGCGCGGTCTCTGCCTCCGCGTTGTTGGAAGAAGATGGAGCGTGAGCTTGCAAGTTGCTTTGGTTGTGCTAGATGATATGACGGTATGTTTGTCGAATAATTAAATCTTGTCCTGATTCTGGGGACAACTTTGCTTTGTTGTGATTGATTAATGGGAAAAAAACCCAGGAAAAGGTTTCATATGTTGTTAATGAAGTATTGTTCCTGCATTACTCCGAATTCAGAAGTTGTGATTTTTAGATCAGCTGTTTAAGTGCCCTTGCAGTCTTGTTTAGATAAATTCAGTATCCTTGCATACTTGCATATATTCCTTTTTTCTGTTGGGGGTGGGGAGAAGGTGTTCACGTGGAGAAGTGATTTATGATACTTGCAGAGTGGACTGTTTCAAACAAAATATACCTCTTTCCCCATTGATTCTGTGCTGCTTCTTTGATGTTGCCTATCAGAACCGAAGATTGCAAGGCAGTCATCTAGTTACTGTGCAAGTACAACTGATTTAACTCTTCGCAAGAAACTAAGATCAGTTATGAAAAAATAAAATAATCAGAAACGAAATGGGTGCACGATGCCTGGAGTCAACGAGGTGCCAGTAATCTACATCTGCATCTAACAAGTCTCAGTCTTCGCAAATCACCGACATCTTTGATTTCCTTAAGTGTGTATACTGATGCTGCTCTGCTCGTCAACATGTCACTGTGTTGTTTAGTTTAGCTCTAAACTAAAATTATTGACCCGAAGTGGTCTGGACCTTTTCCGAGACCCTGCGTTTGCGGCCCTTGCGGGAGCTATATACATTGAGCTATCTGTTTATTGTTCTAATTTCTAATGACAATGTGATTGTGAATTGTGAACAATGGTACTAAAATACAGAATTATTCATATATCGCTATTACCCATATGATTTCATTTGTTTGTTGTTCCTTGGGAGGCTGGGAGCCTTATGGCCACTATTGCCGAACACACGCACAATGCGTAATGCCAACTCAAACACAAAGCGTTATTGGTTGATTCTTAAAGACAGGGTAAATACCAGAAATATGTTGAGGAGAAGAAACATGAATTTAGATTCATATGTTTGTGAGATGTGCATTCTCAAACAGAAAAAAAACTCTTGATCATCTTTTCCTATACCGTAAATTTGCAAAAACTCCGTTGGACAACAGGACAAGCATTGGCCATCGGTGCATCGTGCACATAGAGAAGCGTGTTGTCTTCATCCACCCCGTCCTTCATTATCTCTTGGTTGTCATTGCTGCCTTCACCAGTGCAAGCGTCATCCCCTTTGGGGATAAAGGGGCCAAACACTTGCTTCTGCAGGCGGACATGAGCCACCAGGACACTGACAGAGGTCACAAACTCACCACCATAGCTTAGCTGCTTGGCGTGGAAGTTTGCGGTAATGCCATCGGCCACATAGAGAAGCGTGTCCACCCATAAATCAGTAAGAATTTGGAACTGATTTCCTCTCCGAGTAACTTTGCAGCTAATCTGGATCCGAACATGAAAACTGAATCGCTTTGCCTTTTCAGAATACTATCTCTCCATTGAGGCAATGCGACTTTTTTTCTTCTTCCAAGATTGTGAGGTGTTCCCCCACATTCAAAAGGATATCTTGAGGTCTATGCCCACGTTCTCGTTTAATCTTTACTTCTGAGTATGACTCTATGAAGGAAAAGAGCTCAGGGAGCAGCTCGTTGCACGTTGTGTCATACCTGCACGTGTTCCAAGTGACGGCGCGTTGTTGACTGGTAGGTAACATATCCTTGTGCACTCGAAGGAGGTACATCATGTAATTGGACAGAACCATGGCAACTTCAGATAGATCCTTAGCAGTATTAATCTTCTCATCCTCATCGCAGCAGTGGAAAAAAAATGTCAGTTGCGATGTGACATGAAAAGATGAGCCCCATGAAGGCAATTCTGATTTCTGAAAACCTCTCCACTAAGCCTTTCTAGTTCGTCACGATGCCGTGTCCACCGACCCAAGCGAATATCTTCGTCAAGCTGTTTTGCCTCCTTTACGGTTAGCTTTGCCCTTCTCTCAATCTCTGTGCTTATAACTTTCACCGCAGCAGGTGAGGCTTGGATGAATGTAGAGTAATGCTCTTTGTCCCACCAGTCCTCCAGCCAAATCAGCTTAGCTATCCTCCGTCCCATGTCCGTGCGAAGACGAATGGACGACATGGAGATTAGGTTATACTGCCCGATGGACATAATATGATGCTTCCAGAGAGGAGAAAACCATCTTCTCAACCTGACATGCAAGTACCAATGTAGAGATATAACTTTACGGGCAAGCTTATTCCACTGCTTATCCAGTAAGTATGCATAAGTCCAGATTGACCCTATCCCTCTGAACATGGAAGTGGTTTCCAGCAGAGAAGCCCCGACCAGTAGAACATAGGTGACAGCCACATCAACTGTTCCGTAAAGGAGGCATTATGATGATTCAATTTTAAACAATCAGAAGATTTATTTTTTTTCCCGCTTACAACTCTAGTCTAAAAAAGATAAATAGTAGCTTTGAACGCAATGTTTTAATTAAAACATTGCCAATATAAATTAGAAATAATTTTAAATTTATTAAGTTACAAAATTAGAAATAATTTGTTTTAAAAATACTTTCTTAAAAGTATACCGATGCTACTTTTTATTAAATAACAATAGTCACACTTATGTTTTGAAGACCATATCGATAACTTTTTTTTAAGACCGGAGTATATATTTATGTCATCCATATCAAACCAACTATACTTTTATTTTTTAAATAATAAATTTAAAATATACTGCTTTAACGAGGGATACACAACAAACACATACACGAAAAGCGCGGTAATTACCGTGCAGATTTTCTAGTGATCTCTCTAGCTAAACTAAAACTTTTTTTTAAGATAAAGGAAATAGAACTTGTTTCTGGCCTTTGCTTAGCATATAATCTACTCCCTCCGACTTTAAATTATTGACATCGTTGATTTTTAACATCAATTTTAATTATTTATTTTAAGATTATTAAAAAATTTTAAAATTTGTTTAAATTATTGGAATAAATTTTTTGAATAAGACAAATGGTCAAAGTTAATGATAAAAATAAATGGTGTCAATAATTTTAAAATGAAGGCAGTAGTTTTTAGCTCAACTAGAACCTGGCACGCATGTATAAAACTCGAGACATATAAAATGTGTGTCTGATCTCTCTAGCTCAACTTGAATTTGGCATGTGTATTCTACAGCACCTGTACATACAGATACGGTTTTTGGGTGCGCATACTACTGCTCACACTGTTTCAATTTATATGTCGTTTTGGTTCGGACATGAGAATTAATTAAGAAGAGTGAAAAATATGAGAAGAAGAAAACGAGAAGAAGAGAGATAGAGATAGAAAAGTACTGAGAAGAGAAAAAATATACTGAAAAATAAAAATAACTTATAATTTGAAAAAACTGAATAGCTCTGAAATGACTCATATTTGGAACAGAGGGAGTAACAAACAGTTTCGGCCAATCGGCCCAAACTAAGGCAGCATCAACTGAACCCGGACGGCCCACTTGTCGACTGGGCTCACTTTTCAAATGGTTCATTTGTTCAGTTTATTTTTAGATCATCATTATTCCTCAAAAGTCGCTGTCACCGGGAACACATTCCCATGCTCGTCCGTGTCATTGTCTTGACTACTCACTCCGCTTTAATTTTTTAAAATATAACTTTAATTTCAATTTTTTATAAAAAATATTTTTATTTTTATAAAAGTATTTTTTAAACAAATCTAATCATGATTTTTATACTCTTAAAAAATTTATTTACAATTTATATTTTTAATATTTGACTAATACATTTTTCGAAACGACTTTTTTTAACCAGAGAAAGTATCTTTTAAAAACAGAGCAAAAATACCCCCTAATTTCTCGGCGAAAAATCATTTCGTTATCTTTCATTTTCTCTTGAAAAGCTAATCAATATGCTTTTTATCCGATGAACCACACTTTATTTTTATTTATTAAAGCCAGTGCCCAACAAGCCCATGCCCATGCTGCCCATCTGCGACTGCATCCGCCCTGCTAGTGCGTCCTGAATCCTGATCCGGCACAGCCACTAGCCTAGCGCGGCCCGTTGGGGGGAGGAGACGCGCTAACAAGTAACCACCGCACCCGTCGGCGCAAGCGGCGGCGGCGGCGGCGGCGGTTGAGATCCCGGCGTTCGCGACGCCGTTTCCGCTTTTCCGGTGGACCCTCCTATACTGTAGCAGATAAAATGGGATCCGCTGCAGTTTCCATCCACGCCACGCGACGCCACACCCGCACACCACCACCGGAGCTCTCCGACGCGACCACGCCGCGGAAATTGGAGACGCAAGTGGTAGTACCCAACTAGGCGGGCGACTGCGCGTCGGCGCCCCTCCTCCGTCCCGCAACCAGAGTGCCCGGGTGCTCTCGGTGACTCGCTGCTGGGACGAGCGACGACAGCCTAGCCTCTTCGTTCTCCGCGCGAGGAGCCGAGAGTGACAGAGGGGCGGAGATGGCGTACGGCGCGTCGGCGAGCACGGTGCTGACGCTGCTGGGCTTCTGCGTGTGCGTCATCTTCATCGTCTTCGTCTGCACGCGCTTCGCCTGCGCGATCGCCAAGCGGCGGCGGCGGCGCCAGCGGCGCGCCTCGCCCCTCCCGCAGTACACCGTCTCGCCGTACGTCTTCCCGCTCCAACTCCTCGTCGGCCGCCACGCCGGGGGCGCTTCCGGCGCCGGGCTCGATCCCGCCGCCGTCGCCGCGTTCCCCACCCGCGCATTCGCCTGTGGCCCGCGCGACTCCAGCGCCTCCCCCTCCTCCGCCGACGCGCAGTAAGTTCTCTCTCTCCGCTCGCCGATTTACCGATCGCGATTCGTTCGTCCCTCTCTCTGCTGTAGCGGTTGGCGGAGCCAATCTGTGCTTGTACGGCACCTCCTCGCTCCCGTGACGCCTAAGATTCGAATCTACCGCGTGACGGTCAAGTTGACGCCGGTCGCGTTGGTTGCTTGCTGGTTGGCCGACGCGGCGGTGGGCGCGTTGATCGCTATATTCGGAAATTGCGGTTTGGATGGAACTGTCGTGTGGCCCTTGCCCTGTGACACACGATCCTGTTGGTAGGTTCTGCTGATGATTGGGAACTGGAACGCTGCGATTAGTGGCTGGCCTCTAGTTGCAGGAAGTTCACTATCAAACTGCAGTTTGAATGGAACTGTCATGCTCTACTGCTCACGTTTTTCTTGCCACTAGGATTTAGTGGTGATCGGAATGCTGCAATCAGAGGCTGTGCGGACGCCTTCTGATGTGAGAGGAAAGGGTTAATTGGGATCTCTCCCGTTCTAAAATAACAGTAGAAATCAAATTCTTTTATTGTTGATCGTAATGTCACTACTATCAATGGTACATTTTTTTTCTCTGCTGTGACCATTTTTCCGTTATGAAAGTTATGGAAAGGGGGAAATTTCATTTTGAAAAAAAAAAATCAATTGTTTGTTGGATCTTCCTGAATATGTCTGTTATGTTTGTTGTTTTTCTCTAAGGACTAGAGGATAATCATTAATCACATATATGTGGGAAATGCTTCTACTCTTATGTTTATGGATCACACTTTTACTATTCTGGGGTTGGACTGGGAATTTGACATGGTTCAAGTCATAGTTTATGTGAAAGTTTGTTATACGCAGCTTCACGGGTTCTAATCATTTGAAACTGATGTTTTCGATGTGAAAGTTTGTTATACACAGCTTCTATGCGTTCTAATCATTTGAAACTGATGTTGTCAGTTATATTAATATCAATGGTGTAACTAACTAAGGATAAATCATAATTACACCTTTTCTGTCAATTAATGTTAACATATTGCCTAAAATGTAGTAGTACTCTATTAAGTGTCTTTTCCCAACATTTTTCATCTAGTTTTTTTGGCAAGTCTGCTTAATGCTGCTGAAACATCATGAAGAAGCAGCACAGCTGTAGGAGATAGCCTTTTAGCACTGAAAAGGTAGCCATTGGGTATGTTAATTAGATTTTTGGTACTGAAAAAGTTGTCCTTGAGGATGCTGGTGCCCAAATAGAGAAACAGTGCGATCTTAAGTACCAATGCCTTATTGTTTTGCTTAGCTGGAGATTAACTGTATATTCAGCTGGTCCCTAACATGCATTGTTACGAATACTCGTTAAGTCACGTCAGAAATAGGGTACAATTACTTTACTGTTGCTGAAGAAGATAAATGATGGAGCGTTGGTATCGAGTAGGTTAATCTTAACTATGAGTGATAAATATGTCCTTTGGCTTAGTACATAGCAGTACCGAATTATTCTTCAATATGGCTAGTTGCATGGATTGCTGTGTCTATGAACATGAATCATGTCCTAGATTATATGGTTTATACCTTCGCCAGTTTCTTAATCTCGTGCCTCTTTTGATCTGCACAAGTTAATTTCTGCCATATGGTGGTTTCTTTCCTTATAGCTTTTCTGAGGCTATTCAAGCAAATAGCAATAATCCACTGGGTTGCAAATAAGGAAGAGAAACGTAGTCATATGGTGTTCCTCTTTTACTTCAACTAGAGTACAGGCATGTTTGGCAGGAATTCTTGATTCTGATCCGCTCTAGAAATCAAGATCCTTGCAAAACAGGTTGCTTAGTTTCAGATGGCTGCCAAGTATGGTGGCATCATCTTATGGACATATTTTGGTTTCAGGCACCATGATAATATTTTCATATTGCCATTTCTGCTTTCTGTTGATGTTTTGAGCAACTGCCTAGTTGCACTAAACTTAGAAACTGAACTGCCTGCTTTATTGTTTGGCAGGTGTGTGATCTGTCTTGAAGAATACAAAGACAAAGACGTGATGCGCTACCTTCCTTACTGCAGTCATAATTTCCACATCGCCTGTATAGATGTGTGGCTGGAGCAGAATTCAACCTGCCCAATCTGTAGAATCTCATTGCGTGGTAACCCTGATTACACGCACAGAACACCTCCTCCGCTTAGTGTAGCAATAAGCCCTCCGTGTTCTCCACAAGAATCAGGATCAGACCCATGTCGCTGCCTGTTTGTGAGCACGGGGCATTCATCAAGGGCATCAGAGGTTTTCAGACATGAGCCCGACCAGGAGAATCAGTTAGCATCTGGTCCATCAGTCGATGGGGCTACTAACAACTTGCCACTGCCTGAAGCTATCTCCCCTCGTGAAGATAATAACCAAACAGTAAGAAAGCAGGTGTGTAGATCTAGCCAGCTAGAACCTGGCAAATAGCTGCTGGGGTGTTTCTTTTGTGCAGCCTGAAGGTTGAAAAGGTTGTAAAATGAGAAATTTCGACATAGGTGGATGGCTGTTATAGGTTAGATTTGATGGGTTTGGTGCAAGTATGATAAATCGATCAGTTTTTCCGGTCGAAAAGAAAGTGAAATCCATTCTTGTTTTTTCTTAATCCATAATTAGAAGAAAGGCTAACCGCGTTCAGTGATATTCTTTCATTTTGTGATGCTTACAGCAGCTGTACTTATGCTAGAGCGCGTTGTTGACGCCAGCATATTGTTTGAATGAATGAATGGTATCTTGAATTGATTGGGTCCATGCAATCAGAGCACTCTGACAAAATACGGTTTCCTGTACTGGAAAGTGGAGCTCAACTGACAGATCACTAGAAATGAGCATTGTTTTCCTTGTACGTTGAGGTTAATTGATGCATCAGTCTCACTCATGTGGCTCATGTAAAAATTCTTCCTGAACAGCACCATCACCAGCTGCTGTGTGTGTGACAGTGTGTTTTGTTCTGTCATTGGAAGAGCTTAGTCAGAAATCTCACAGTGATCTCCTAAATCTGATGTACAATCATGTGGCTTCAACCTTTCATTATCTGTCCATTTCAGATGCCTGAGAGCATGTACGGTTAAGGGTCCTACAAACAGTTATATCTTATTCTCGCATTACTGATGTAACATGACGTATCTTACACTTCTGGGAACCAGCGAACTGCTGCATGATTCCGATCGCATCCCTACGATGCAATCTCGCGTGAAAGCACACCCAATCAGCGGAGCAGCATATGGCTGCCTATCAAGGTTATAAAACCATTAAAATCGGCTGATTTTTGTTGTTTTCGAGGAAACAGGTCCGGTTCAGTTTCACCGAACGATCAGTTTTCGTTTTAAAAATTTTAAAAAATTTAAAAATTTGAAAAATTCGGAAATACCGAAAATCAGTAAAACCGGCCGATAAACCGGTGAAATGGTTTTCAAATTTTGAAATCTGAAACCGTAAAAACCAATCGATAAACCGGTGAAATCGCTCTATAAATCGAAAAAACCGGTTGGTTTACTGTAGCAATTCGTTCATATTTTGAATTCTCGATTTAAAGTGGTTTTCGATCGGTTTTTTAGTTTTCGCGATTTTTGTTAAACCGATTCTGACCAGTTAGCGGTTTAAACGAAATGGTAAACATTGCTGCCTATGCAGCGTCATACGTGAATGTCGGTCGGTCCAATCAAATGATGATGGCTCATCTAGATCTAAACTGATTGCCAGTGTGCTGTGCTCAAACCAGCAGCCGCACGGGCCTCGCCTTCTCCTCCAACTCCTCCTCCTGCAACACTAAGTACTCCTGGACTGTGCAGAAATGATTCAGCCCTGTGTGGCTGGCGCCGAGCTTTACTTTTCTGCAGGTATCCATCGATATAGGGTTGTGATTCCTGCTCTGGAACTATCTTATATCGATGAATACCTATCTGTTGTACCCATCGCTACAGAAGCTGGAACCGTTCCTAACAGAAGAAGCCTATTTATTATCTTGAAGAATGGGGCCTTAGAATTTTGTTATTATCCTGATGATGAGTTACGGCAATCTTCTTTTTCTTTTTAAATTGTACTGCAATAAACTCAGTTCGAAAAATAAGCAAGATATACTTATTGAACAATAAAAAAAATTTAAAAAACAGAAGACAAATGTTGAAAGCTAGTGTGATAATGCCTGAAACTGACGCATGAGTACTGGCGGATGGATCATGGATCAGAACCAAACGTACCGGCAATGGACAAGTGTAGAGAACCAATTTTTTTGTTTGCCGAGAACGGCCAGATCCGCTTGGTACCTGCATGCGGGGGGCGCGCCGAACCGTTGTGAGTTGTGACCACTGTTCGGCAGAACGGCCGGCCACTCACCACCATCACCACCGAGCTTATGTTCTCTGTCCCACAACTTGCCTGAAGCTGCTAGATACTCCTGTCTATCTTGGCTGACCTAATCCAACTTAATTCAGCTGATTTTTGCTCCGACACATGCTCGTTCATCTCTTATTATCTTACTGATTAGTAACTGGAAATTTAATAATAGACTGTCGGATATAATGTTCGTCCATTGTGTTGCTTGACGTTGATTAGTAATTTAGCTAAGAATTTGCAATAATTAAAGCGTATGTAGAGGTCATCAGAATATACTTTTCAGGAAAAAAAAAATTCTTCAACCACTGCTTATCGATCAGTTCGATCGATCTGTGTGCACCGCAAATGGGATAGACAGACACGCTGATAGATGATGGATCGTAGAATCGAGCTGCAACTTTGCGATTAAGTGGCCGACCTACGCGTTCGTTCGTTCGTTCGTTCATTCGTTCACACTGCATGCCGACGTCGGACGTGCCGGGAAAGAAGCAGCTACGACTCTGTCTGATCTCAACCGGTTGTACTTGTACTATACATTATCGTCCATGCAAAGAGCAGCATATAAAACACAGCATGCTTGCTGCTTTAACCAATGGAAACCCAACGCTGCGCACTGTCGCTTGTACTGAATCGATCTCTAAATCAGCACTATCTATCGGATATTGGAGGAGGCACTACTGGATGTTTGGCCACTGCTGCTGCACAGATAAAACTCATTAGATTAGCACGTGTCGGCAGTTTAAACATTTACTATCAGAAAAAAAAATGTTTGAGCAGTGCTGTACGTGTAGTGCACTGTACTGCTAATCGCAGTGTGTCAGTATGGTTTGTGTATGGAACTGAAACAGGGTACCTGATCAAGCATGTTGTTTGGCATGACTCTGGCTTATGCGGCTCGTGTAGGCCGTATCAATCGATTCATTTTTTCTCTATCAGCTCGTGCTACAGCGTAAAAGATTCTCTATAAATTAAAACAAAACCACTTCAAAATCTGTCTTAATTAAACGGGTCCTTAACCTTAGCACGAAGGTCCTGCGTTAGCATGTGATGTCGCATCGATCACTCTGATGCTTCACGATACCACCACGGCATCTTTGCAGAAAAAGAAAAGCACGCTTTTTTTTCGACGAGAGGACACACCCCTATTCCATTATATTCATAACGAAACAAAGTCTTACGATACATAAAACAAAAAACAACCAGGTCACCAAAGACCAACGAAACACCACTACCAACCTCTAAACAAAAATGTTAAAAACCCATCACCAACAAGTATAAAACGAGTGCCAACATAAAACTCCATCAGAGCAACCGAGATGCACAGTAACTACGACAACTTTCAGATGACAGCAATCAATTGCTTCTCAAGCATTTTCCTGACAATTCTGCTCATCTTCACGGGCCTCTTCATCATCTTCGGTATCTCCACCAGGTCCAGGAAGTTACAGTCTTAAAGAGTGGCCTTGCTGAAACTGGTAGAACTTGTCCACCGCAGAAACAATCTGCAAAAAATTCTCCACACCCCTGGTCAGATCTTCCTTCAACAGATCTTTGAAAAAGCCTGCCCAATATTTCAAAAGACCACACGCCTTATAAATAATATCACATAGATTACGGATACATTTTTTTATCGAGTAAGCTTTATTTCTAGCTTTTCAGATTGCCAAGTAATATCAGCCAAACCAGGCACATAAAGGTACTGCCATTAGGCAAGTATTTTTTGATCCAAATATAGTATTGATCGGTCGAAGTGGGAGTACAATCTGCCCCTAAACAAACACCCACATAGCTCCACACTGCTTTGGCAATGGGACACAGAAAGAAAAGATGATTTCCAGTCTCCTCTTGGGTGCAAAACTTACAAGTAGAGTTGCCTTTCCAATTTTTTCTTTTCATGTTATCCCTGGTTAGGTTTGCATTTTGCTCCAACAACCAAACGAAAATCTTTGTTTTCAAGGGGAGTTTAGCTTTCCAGATATGTTTGTTGGCTTTCTGCTACATACAAGTATGAATTTTTTTGTATAATGATTGCACAGATAAGGTCCCATGATTAATTAAAGACCAAACAGAGCTATCAGTGACTGATAAAAAGGGGTATCCCATAGTTTCAATCAAAATAGCACCCCATTGTTGCTGCAGACTCACATCAAAACTTCTCCTGAAACTCAAGCCCCAATTTTTTTTCATGAGCTTCATGAATAGACACAAATTTGTCATTGCAAATATTGTAAAGCTCAAGAAAATTTTCAGCGAAGGATTTTCCATTAAGCCAACAATCTTCCCAAAAAAAAGAGAATTCCTGCCATCACCCACTTTCCTTTTTCTACATAAAAGATAAAGGTTTATGATCTTAAGCAAATCTTTTCAGCAAAGAGAATCAGTCAGCCTAGGCTTGACAGAGTTAATCCAGGTGTTATTCAAATACTTTTTTTTGATAGTGGTCTGCCATAAACCCTCTTCCATTTCTAATTTCCACCACCACTTACATAATAGACAAATGTTCATCCACAAGAGGTTTTTATACCTAGACCACCTTTATCTTTAGGGGAGCAAATTTTATCCCATTTAACCATATGATATTTTCTTTTTGTCCCCCCCCCCCTGCCAGAAGAAGGTTCTCCTAGCTTTATCCATTTTTTGAATCACAGTCAGGGGTAGAAGATACATAGACATGTGATATATATAGGTGTATTAGATAAGCTAGCATTGATCAAGGTTAACCTGCCACCAAAAGACATGGAGCTACCCTTCCACACAACAAGTTTTTTAGATATCTTTTGAGGAACTAAATCCTTGTCTCTAACATAAATCCTTGATGGGCCAACGGGACTCCAAGGTATTTAATGGGAAACAAATCAACTTGGCAATGTAATAGATCAGCATAGTTTAAAGCTAACTCGTTATCACCCCCAATCATAACAATTTCACTCTTTTGAAAGTTTATTTTCAAACCTGACATTAGTTCAAAAATATACAGAAGTAACTTAACATTTCTAGCTTTTTCCATATCATGCTGCAAACAGATAATAGTATCATCAGCATATTGTAAGATTGCCACCCCCTTATCAATCAGATGAGGTATCAGCCCAGTAATGAGACCATTCATTTGAGTTTTTTGGAATATCTTAGTAAGGCAATCAGCTGCTATATTGAATAAAAAGGGGGGACAAAGGATCACCTTGTCTCACACCTTTATAACTGACAAAGTAACCTCTAATCTGATTTTTCAACTTAACACTCAAAGTTCCATTGCGAACTACTTGTTTGAGCCATAAGAGCCACAAGGGACTGAAGTTTTTGATCTCTAGACATCTGAATAAAAAGTTCCAGTTAACTTTGTCATAGGCTTTTTCAAAATCAAGTTTCAACACCACACTAATATGCTTTGTCCTCTTGGTTTCATGTAAAACTTCATGCAGTGACATAACACCATCCATGATATTTCTTTTAGGGATGAAGGCATTTTGACTTTTGTCTATCAATTTATTCATGTAAGGTTCTAGTCTTATGGTAAGAACTTTGGTCAGCAATTTGTAAATGCAATTAAGGAAGCAAATGGGTTTGAAAGATTGAATCTTATCTGCTGAGCTTATTTTGGAGAGTAAAGTAATAATCCCATAGTTTATCCTGCTAACATTCAATCTATTCTGATGAAAGTCATCAAAGATGTTCATGATATCATGTTTCATAAAATCCCACCCCATTTGAAAGAAATCAATGGGAAAAACCATCTGGCCCAGCAGCTTTATTAGTCTCCATGTCAAAAAGAGCAAATCTAATTTCGTCTTCAGAAAACTTTCTATTGAGATCCTCATTATCCAAATCATTAAGCTTAGAACTATCCTCTCAAATTTTAAGGTTAATGTCAATAATATTCCCTGGGGCTTTCCCAAACAGGGATTTGTAATATGCTGTAGCATGATTCAAGAGTTCCTTATCACCTCTGATCTCCTTATCACCATCTTGTAAACTAAAGATAGTGTTCTTTCTTTTTCTCCCATCGGCAATTCTATGGAAATACTCAGTATTATTGTCCTCCTTAGTAACCACTAATTTTGGGATCTCTTATGCCAGGACAGTTCTTCCTTAGAGAGCATCTGAAGAAGCTCTGTAGTAAACTTCATTTTTTGTTTAGCCTGTTGAGGGGACAGAACATAAAGTTCTTCAGACTTCTCCAGTTTTGCAAGTTCCTCCTGAATGAACTTTCTCCTTTTCCTTTTGTTCCCAGCCAAGTTGGCCCCCCAAACTTTTAAAATTTTCCTAAGTTTCTTCATCTTAGATAACAAGATGTCCAGAGAATTACCCCCTTTAACCTGTTCCTCCCAAATCTCTTGCACCATCTTCTTAAAACCTTGAAGATTCAAATTTAAATGGTCTAGAATTATTCTTCTTCTTATTATCAAAAACAATCAGTAAATTATGGTCAGAAGAGTCCCTGGGGATTTTTTGAACATTCACTAAAGGGAAAATATTTTCCCATTCTTTAGTCACTAAGACACTATCCAATTTTTCCAAAGTAGGATGACTTTGGTTATTAGACCAGGTAAAAGTCCCACCACTCATGTGAAGCTCCTGCAGTTCATGTATTTGAATGACAGCATTGAAGGTCACAGAGAATTGAGAAAGAGTATTAGGCTTATTTTTTTCAAAACTGTATCGAATAATGTTGAAATCACCACCAATGATCATAGCATGGTATTATGAGAACAAAAGGATGCCAATTCTGTTTAAAAATCCATTTTATCCTCATCTTGAGATGGACCATACACATTTAAAAGATTTCATTCCTTATTCAATTGTTTATCTTTCAACCTAAAACCCAAAATATAAGTGCCATTCACAACCCTCAACACATTAAATTTGTCTCTACAAATCCCTGTAAGCAGGCCTCCAGCTCTGCCTCTGGAAGGTATTCAGAACCACTCATACAGATCATTATAATCAATTTTCTTCAAGAAGGTAGCAGAATAATCTTTCTTGATAGTTTCTTGAAAACAAACAAAAGCTAGGGAATATTCCACCAAAAGCTCTTTAATTTGAGTAGGCATTCATTTTTTGCCTACCCCTCTCAAATTCCAAAACAGACCTAACATTTAAAGTTTTGGAGGCCTTTCTTCCTCACCTCTCTCACAGGCCTTTGTGATTTGAGAGGTTGTTTACTAGCAAATCCTGGCATCAGAGATCTGTTTTGCACTTTCTTAAAAATATTCTTCAAAAGTTTGCAGTTTTTCTTTTTAGTTTTTCTACTGCTAACCACTGTGAACCCCTATGGATCAGAAGATTCTTCTAATTTCATCCATTGTATCATTTTTGAAGAGGAAGGTTCATCTATGTTATCAGTAATATCAGTGGAATTAGCTACCACTTCCTTAGCATGCAACACACATCCAGCTTCTTCTAGATTTTTAAGCATGTCTAAAACTTCAAAATCATTCTCAGACAACATTGCTCCCATATAATTAGCCTTATCAACTATTGCATCATTAGATAACACAGCAAAAGAATTACTAGAAAAAGATGGTTTAGGAGATGTACCTTCAAGGTTTCTTTTCCTAGTTCTCTTCTCAGCTGCCTCCATGACAGTCATAGTATTACCCATCAGCCTTTTAGATTGCCTGGTAGGATTAACTGCTTGGGCATCTAAAGCAGCTTCCTCTAGGACATGTTGCTCTTCTTCATTCTGAGCTTTAAGTTCAACTGCCTGGTCTATCGCAGCTTGAGTCACTTTAACCACCTCTTGTCTCTTGTCTCTGAATCACCTTGCCTTCCAGCTGCTCTTCATTTTGATTCGGACTCTCCACTTCATCCTTGTCTTTTTCAATGACAGATAGTTTATCACCCATAACATTCATGACTGTTTTCTCACTTTTATCAAAACTAGAACATCTCTTCATCCAGTTTTGTTGATCAGCAGGAAAAGGAGCTTCTTTATATCTAACATCATCTGACATATCATGCCCTTCTTGACTTTCTTCTTCTTCCTCACTCACATCTAAGTTCATCATGGCATCAATTTTATCTCCCTCCGGGCCAAAGTCATCTCCTCCTGCCACTGTCCTAAAAAAGCACGTAGACAACTTCGTATTAGGGGTGTTAATAGGTGCACTGTGAATCTTTTTAGTTAAAAAAATGAACTAGTTTCTCAAAAGTGAAAGAGATTTTAAAAAGTTAGTTCATTCTGTTGAATTAAAGAGGTTTGGAGAGTAACCTAATTGTCTTTAGTTTCCACCCCTACTTTGTATAGTAGCACGAGAGAACACCCTGTGCTATCTTGGCTCTTGGGGAACAGACACTGTCCACGCGTGATAAAGCCCGTAGCGCACACAGGTCGGTCGATGCAATGATCTGTTGGCTTTCTTGGACTGATCATAGAATGATTATTGTTGGTTATTGCTTGGTCTCTTGGGTTAAGGAGATACTACAATTAGCTAGGGACAGATCGAGAGGATGGGTTCACATGCCGACAGTCAGACACACATCCAGATCATCCCGAACCAGTACGCAATTGCAACCGTGTGTAATAGTACAAGAAATTCACCAAGTCGTAATGGTATTTTACGCAGCTCGATGTCCACCACACAAACCAGAGTAGTACAGGCACACCTCCGTTAGAGCTTGTTCGGTTTCTACTTAGGAATCATTTCTAAGAGGATTAATTCTCGATATAAAATAAGTTATCTTAAGTTAATAGCTTAATTTTTATTTATGAAAAATTTCATTAGGGTTGGAATCAAACCCGGTGTATACTTTTCTTTTGTCTTCTGCGGCCTGATTTCGTTTCATGTGATAGGAGGTGTGTTTTCATTCCGGGTCATAGAAGCAGGAAACATATAAATAGATCGAATTTAGTTCCCACCTTAATAAATTTTTTCATAAATAAAAATTAAACTATTAACCTAAAATAACTTATTACATACCGAAAATCAATCTTTCCGAAAACGATTCCTAATCTAGCAACCAAACAAGCCCTTAGTCGAAACAGAAACCCACTCTTGCATTGGCAGAGGTGGTACTAGTACCAAGCAACCACTCGAAGAAATGGCAGTGACCTTGTATTACACATGTACAAAAAAACTACATGTTACACACGAGTGTACTCACTCACTCACTCACTCTCCTAGATGGATCATGGGCAGTAATTAGTGGTCTCAACTCTCAAGAACCAGCAGTAGCTGATACGAGTAGTGTATTCCAATCAAGAACCACCCGATCCCACACAGATGCTGAGACGAATTTAGATCCTGATCAGGGCTTGCCCCTGCGCTGCGTGTAGATGTAGTCGAGGTGCGGCGCGTCGCGGAGCATCCGTCTCTGCAAGCGCTCGTCGTCGACGTCGTCGTTCCCCTCCTCCTCGCACGCCGATGCTTCCTCTGCCGGCCCCATCATCTGCGAAACATGCAGCACCATGAGTACTCGAAAGATCAGCTAGCCGGTCGTCACAGCCTTTCGGAGCAGCTAACGAGCGGCTCTCTGTATTACTACTGCCCTCACCTCGGAGACTGCAGAAAGCTCGTCGTTGCCGTTGCCCGCGGCAGCAGATTCCAGAAGCTCGAGGCCGTCCGCGGCACCATCCCTGACGCCTTCCTCTGTTAACAAAAAAAAAAAAAAAGGAAGTTCAGAAGAAGCGCTGATTGAGTAGATAAAGCAGCTAAGCAGACAGATCGATCGAGCAGCGCGTATGTGAACCGCAGCTACGAGCGAGCGAATTACTGGAATTAGCCAGACCCGGCAGGTGGCGAGCAGCTGCCGCGCCGGAGTGGAAGACGAAGAAGATGACGAGGAGGAGCAGGGTGAGAGCGGCGAGTGGCGGAGGAGAGGTACGCGCCATGTCTGTGGCCTTGTCCCCTCTGCTTTGTCGAAGGGCGAGAGGAGAAGCTGTACGACTTGGACTGGAGTTGTAAGCGCCGAGTTGGCTAGCTGAGGAGCGACGGACTGAATGAAGTGCGGCCGTGGTGAGCAGCAAGGGCTCTGTATATAGTGGCGCCAATGCTTGTTAAAAAATAGTGGCGCCAGGAGCAACTTGCAGCTGCGTCGTTGGCGCCGTAACTTCCTCCTCCTTCCACACCAGCTGCAGGTACTCATGCGGTCGACGTCGACGGAGAGGGACAATGAGATTTGTACTCCGCATCTCATATAAACTGTCATTCTAGTGTCTATAAGTTTTGTCAGTTATTCATGATTCTCAGTTCGATACATCTCTTTTTCTAATTAACAGTACATGTACATCGAGATCTCAAGCTCGTTTATTTTCTATGCATCCATCTTTAATCTCTACCTCTAGCTCCCTGGTTTCCAGCTACGGTATCCCTATCGAAATCGCCTTCCATAGGGCGCGCAGGCATCAAAGGCTCTACGTACAATCATACGTCGTACGTGCTGCCGGCACGCAATGTCAACGTGCGCGTTTGGATACGGCACTGCTAGTCGGCGAGCTCGGCGTGTCAACGTTACGCGCACACGGCACACCTGCATGCGAGTCTAGTCTACAATAGCGGCGACGCACGACCAATAGCATTCCTAGCTTTCACATCCAAGCTAGCCAGCAAACCACGTCGATCGTCGAGAACCAAATCAAGCAGAGCATGCGAGGATCGGAGACGTACCACTGATCTCAACCATTCAGACGACGAAAGCTAGCACAACGCACCATGTATCGAAACTTATAATATCCTTCCGGCGCGCGTGCAGCATCCATCTAGACGCTTGGTTAATTTTATACATACTGGCCAACCATATCGCCAAATTCGATTCGTATCGATACTCTCAAATATTACGATAAAATCAACCAAATGGCGCCGCTTCTCTTCGATTTATCCATGCATTTCACGTGGATGCACACAATATTAATTCTGATCCATGGTTTTGCAGCAACCAGCAAGGGACGCCAATCATCCAGGCGGCATGTTTGTGCGACGACGCGTCCGTCAGCTAATTAAACTGGCTAGCTAGCTAAAAAAGGAGGATGCATGCGTGCGCACGGCCGGGGCACTTGCTCTTGATCGTGCACCTTTTACGGACTCTCGCACGATCGATGGTGATGGCCTGTGTAGAGCGATCGATCGATCGAGTAGTGGACGTAGGACTAATTAACTTGCCTTACTTAATTTAGATCAGAGTGAGAGAGAGAGAGAGAGAGAGACGTAGCTGCCGTGTTCATCCTCCCATTCGTAACCCTTTTGCTTACTGCAATCAGGGTTTTAAAAACCGCTACAATTTTGATTTTGTTTTTTGAAAAAAATCGATTGGTTAGCCGATTAAATCGATCGGTTTATCGTTTTGCTATAATACTTCGGTATGATTTTTAACTAAAATCGATAATCCGATAATATCGGACCAGACCGGTTTTACCCGGTTTTCACGAAAACTGGTTGATTTTGACCAGTTTTGTAAACCTTGACTGCAATTAGTTGATTATGCAGGGCAAGCGCACAAAGCTCCTCACTTTGTTTATTAATTCAACGGTATAAATTAAAAAGGTTCTGTGGGAACATTTCGGAATAGGTAGGTACGTGTTTCTCCTCTCCTCTTTCACTGCAAGGATCCATGGACTCTACTGCTCCCCCTACCATCCATCACGCGCCAGAGACAGTACGGTGAGCCTTCTGAACGCGGACATGAATTCTCCGCAGTCGACTGTCGTGAGCCATCGTCACTGTGCGTAGGCCTGAGCACACACGTGGCCCACGCGACAGTGACCGACAGTGGACTGTCGGATCCCGATTCCTGAACGCCAGCCGACCACCCTGAAGCCGGCGGCGTTCAGGGTCACGGGCCGCGGTTTCGTTCGCAGGCCGAGGTTTGGTTCTACTTGAAGCCCACGTAGCATAGCCCTCCTCTTCGACGTCCTTGTTTTCTTTCTCCGAGTCCGAGCACACTGGGCTGGACTCGCTCATCAAACCCAGCCCAGTTTTTGCCTTTGCAGCCTCGCTCCACTCCCGCCGTACACTCCGACAGCCGAGCCGATCTGTCCTCCCGTTTGCCGCCGTCGTGGCGGTCCAGTCCCCACCGTGAAAAGTAAACCCGCCGGCGTCAGCGATCCACTTGGAGGAAAGGAAGCGCGGCGGCCTCCTGGAAGAAGAAGATCCCATATGCTGTGGGGCTTGCGCACCACGCACACCGGCACACGTCGCTCGCCGTACTGCTAATCTCAGCCGATTTTTTTTCTTCTTGGTGACCGCATCGAAGAAGACGAAGAAGAAGAAGAAGAAGCACAGGACCGCGAACCAATCCCTCCGTCCTCCCGATCTGATCCGAAGCGCAGCAGCGGTAGCGGCGGTGAGCCAGGATGCATTCGACGAACCTGCTGCTCGAGGAGCCCATCCGGATGGCCTCCATCCTGGAGCCATCCAAGACCGTGAGCACCCGTTCCCTCTTCCTCCTCCTCCTCCTCCTCCTTCTTCGCACTCCGTCAATTTGGGCGGGATCCTCTTGCCCCCCATGGTTTTAGTTCCGTGATGGATCCTGTGAACGAACCGGCAGAGCTTCTACCCGGCGATGACCAAGATCGTGGGGACGCTGGGGCCCAGGTCGCGCACCGTCGACACCATCTCCGCCTGCCTCAAGGCCGGCATGTCGGTCGCCCGGTTCGATTTCTCGTGGGGCGACGCCGCGTACCACCAGGAGACGCTCGAGAACCTCAAGCTCGCCATCAAAGCCACCAAGAAGCTCTGCGCCGTAAGTTACCACCGTTCACCGCCTGCCTGTGAAATTCTGTGATACTGTTTCTCTTGTAAAGTGTGTATGTGATGTGGCGTGGTGACAGTGGGATCCTTGCTGTGCAGGTCATGCTTGACACCGTTGGTCCGGAGCTGCAGGTGGTGAACGAAAGTGAGACCCCGATATCCCTTGAGGAGAACGGCACTGTTGTCCTCACGCCTCACCAGGGACAGGAAGCCACCAACAGCTTGCTGCCCATCAACTTCTTTGGACTCGCCAAGGTAATCCACAGTTTTCTGCTACTGGTTTTTGTCAGATCTTAGTAAGTTCTGTGTACTTGTATGCTAGCAGCTGCAAGCAGATCGCTCGCTCCCCAGTTAGCTGCTATAAAATTCTTTGTTTTTTGTCAAGATAGTCCTTGGGCTACATGCCATTACAATTTTGCGTGTCATACATTTGCAGGGTCTCCCCTGTAATTGACACATTGATGACATATTTCAAACTTTGCAAAATTGTAATGGCATGCTGAAAAGAAATGTTCTCTTTGTTCGATCCTTGTAGGCTGTGAAGCCAGGTGCCACGATATTTGTTGGCCAATACTTGTTCACGGGCAGCGAGACTACCTCAGTCTGGTTGGAGGTAAATGCCTTAGGCATCTGTGCTATGCATTTCTCTAGTATTTGTGAGGCATTTATTATGATATACTAATTAGACTTGGGTTTTTTTTGTGTTCCGCGGCTGATATCAAAACTATTGTCTGCTTGCTGTAGGTGTCTGAAATTAAGGGAGATGATGTGGTCTGTGTGATCAAGAACACAGCTACCCTGGCTGGTTCTCTGTTCACATTGCACTGCTCCCAGATTCATATCGAATTACCAACACTGTCTGATGACGACAAGGATGTATGAAACCCTTTCTATCGCCTTTTTGTCTTCACTTTTCTTGCGGAACATCAGTTTTAACAATACGGATATTGAATTTTTTTGTTAGAAATATAATTTATGCTAATTGGTGCTCTATCCTATGCCATCCTAATATTACTAGCATACCTTGCTTTCAGGTTATCAAAAAGTGGGGTGCTCCAAACAAGATTGACTTTCTTTCTCTGTCTTACACAAGACATGCAGAGGATGTTCGTCAGGTTGGCAATTGATTGCTTTTTCTTTAAAATATATAACTGATTGCATTGTGGATTAATGTTGAATTATTGTTTGTTAGTCCACTTTATACATTTTTATTTCGATGTGCTCCCTCTGTTTTTTAATTGTTGTCGACTTGTCTCTAGGTCAGTTTTGGAAGTAGAATTGCTGTCCTAACGACGGTATTTTAAAATGGAGGGATTAAATTCTGTGTTTGAATCTTCAACTTGGCATCTTCATTGAAAACATTGTGCTGCATTCAAAATTTTAAATGTAGTTTCTCCAGTTTATTTTCATGTCTTAACTGAGAAAAATATTCTCAATAGTTCAACGCTTTTCCATTAAATACAGGCACGGGAGTTCCTGTCGACGCTCGGCGATCTTAGCCAGACCCAAATTTTGGCCAAAATTGAGAACGTTGAGGTAACTCTGAAGATACTTCTTTCACATTATTAGCCAGATTCATTTGTTTTATGGCCTGTCTGATCCCTATTTCTTCATAGGGACTAAATCATTTTGATGAAATACTGGAAGAGGCGGATGGTATCATTCTGTCAAGAGGAAACTTGGGAATTGATCTTCCACCTGAAAAGGTTGGCTATCTCTTTTAGGTGTTCAAACGGAATTACTCCCTCCGTTCCCATTTAGTTGTCGTTTTAGGTGTGGGCACGGGGATTAAAGATGGTGGAAAATGTGGGATGCGCTGAAAATGAGGAGGAGAGAGATAGAGATAGGGATGTATTGGGAAGCGAGAATGACAAGTAAAAGGGGAAAACTTGTGAACTTTAGGATGACAAGTAATTGGGGACGGAGGGAGTACTTTTTATGAAGCTTAGCACTAAGTTCCATGCACCAACATGTTAATCTAGTAGCTTAGTTAGGCATTGCAATATAGCTCAATAGTGCCCCTCCTATCTGGGCTCCACTGGGTCATTGTGATTAACTCGCTCAAAACATGCATGTTAGATCTCAGACTCAAAGAATTTGAATCTGATACCAGATTCAGTATTTGTTCACTTTCCACATCTACCCAAAGTCTTAACTGTTGTAAACTTTTCATCATTTCATTTGGTATTTGATCACCTCCGTATTCCACAGGTCTTTCTATTTCAAAAGTCTGCTCTGCACAAGTGCAATATGGCTGGAAAACCTGCTGTTGTTACTCGTGTTGTGGACAGTATGACCGACAACCTCCGGCCTACTCGTGCAGAGGCAACCGATGTGGCAAATGCAGTACTTGATGGTAAGTTATTGACACTGGGATCCATCTTTTGAAGATCTTGTCTAGATGTGGCCTTTGATGCTGGGTATCTCAGTATCTGCTTCTTAGGGCACATAATATCATGAATCTCTATTTTGTTCTTATAGGGAGTGATGCTATTCTCCTTGGTGCTGAGACTCTACGTGGATTATATCCAGTTGAGACTATTACAACAGTGGGCAGAATTTGTGCTGAGGTGAACTTTTTGCTCTGTGATTTTCTTATGTTTTGTATACTCAGCGAGATCTTGAAATTTGTTGCCTAACTTTTCACTCTGCATCATACTTGTTAGCTCCACTGATTTGATGATGTGTTCATCAATTATTTTGTAGGCTGAGAAGGTCTTTAACCAAGATTTGTACTACAAGCTAACCGTGAAAACTGTAGGAGAACCGATGAGCCATTTGGAGTCTATTGCCTCCTCAGCGGTACATATGACTAACATTTCCGATTCACATGGAATAAATTTTTATATAAGGAATAGGAATCTCTTTGTGATAGTTCTATTCTTGTTTTCTAGGTAAGTTCTGCTATCAAAGTTAAGGCTTCGATCATCATTTGCTTTACATCTTCCGGAAGGGCTGCAAGGTAAAGCTTTAATGAGTAATCCTAGCATAGGTTCGCTGTTTGGTGGCAAAGGAACTAATCTTAAGTATTGTTGATATGGCGTATAGGCTAATTGCCAAATACAGGCCCAACATGCCTGTTCTATCTGTTGTTATTCCTCGTCTAAAAACAAACCAACTGAGGTGGAGTTTCACTGGTGCTTTTGAGGTACACCTTCTATATCTGTCACTCAGTACATGTTTTATATGCATGAATTATGTGGGACATCAGTTCACTGATATTTGTTCTTTTAAAAAAAATCATCATTGAGCGTCTAGCATTTCGCCATACATGTAATGAATCTGTGCAACTCAAAGCAGAGGAGCAGTATATGTCGCTGGAATATTTCTACTTGATCATTACTCAGCCGCAAATCAGCATCCCTACCTCTCTTTTCTATAGGCTGTTCCATTAAATTGATACTTTATTTCCCTTAATAGTTCTGGACTTCTAGTGGATTTTTGCTCAATACTGCTTATGTGACATCTTTCCTGGTATGTGACACATGCTGATATTTGGTACTTTAGTGACTCATATTTGTTGTATGGTATTACAGGCGAGACAATCACTCATAGTTAGAGGCCTCTTTCCTATGCTTGCTGATCCACGACATCCGGTATGTTTACATTTCCTGCAGTTATTTCTTGAATAAAAAAACATATGTACCCTGATGCTCTGGGTGGATTTGTTCACTCTCTTAACACATGAAACATTTGGTAATTGTCAGATTTTGTATATTTCTGATGCATCCATCAACATCCTTTGCGTTTGTTTCATAGAGACAAGTAGTGTGAGACAAATAAGGATATCAACACATTTTCAAACTGAAAGTTGCGCAGAAATAGTGTTGAAACTAATTGCATTCTACCAGATTCTAGTTTCCTATTTCGATCAGTTTCAGTTTTATATGGGTAAACGGTCCAAATTGTCCTTAATTGCATCAAGTGCACAGTTCACTAGAATGCAAGATCTGCAGTTGACCAAAACATATTTTGCAATTCTGTCGGTTTATTCAACCCATTTATGTGCAAAACATATTCGAGGCGTAAAGTGCTTGTCCTGCAGCTTGTAATTGACAGTTTAGCCACTGATTGTGTCTCGATTTTTTAGCAGAGATTAGGGCTTTGTTCATTCTGGATGATTTGGGCATTTGCATTTGTCAGAGATGTTTGGTTACTTTTGATCGGATCAGTGAAATCACTTGGACTGTCTGGTGATTGTGTACTGACCTAGCTCAATTTGTCTCTCAGGCTGAATCTACCAGCGGTACAAATGAGTCAGTTTTGAAGGTTGCTCTGGACCACGGGAAAGCTTCGGGTATAATCAAGTCCCATGATCGCGTCGTTGTATGCCAGAAAGTGGGAGATTCCTCGGTTGTGAAGATCATTGAACTGGACGATTAGGCGGGTATGAGCCTGTGGTACTTCAAGCGCTCTGCCTGACACTTTTGACTAGGCCGAAACTTGTTGGCCTTGTATAATTCTAATACAGCTTCGCAGAATGTGCATTTTTTCCCCTGTGATATGTTATCGTAGGATTTGCTTTACATTTTCAAACGGCCACGACGGAACAGTTTGCTCTGGGCAGATTAAATAATGAAACCGGCACTGTACTGTTTACTGTTCTCTATGGTTGATGTATGCCAATTTTCTGTAATCTTATGTTCGTTTTTTTTTTTTGCAAAGGAAATTCTGTACGTTTTGATGATATGTCGTACCATGGTCTACATTTGCGAACCTATCTGATTGATGGGCAGAAAACTTCGATTCTACACTTGCTCGATTTCTTTGTTCGTGCAAATTGATGGCGGTGGCATCTTGTCTTCGTGCTTTCTTTTGGGACTCCGTTTGCTTTGCATATCCTATGTTCATATAAATAGGGGGACGCTTATAAAAATTGCACCTTGAATAGAGAATATGCATATAAAGGCCTTGAAAACAGGTAGCCCACAGCACGCCCAAAATAGGCCCATCAAGACGGAGGGGAAAAGACTTGGGCTCCAGAGGCAGGCCCAAAATAGGCCCATCAAGAGGGAGGGGAAAAGACTCGGGCTCCACAGGTCAATGTATAACAGGCCCCTTTTCACCCCGGCTGTGCTCACGTCTCTTTCTTGTCTCCCGTTCACCACACTCTCTGCGCTCCCGTCTCTACCCCCTTCTTGCGGCGGCGACTCGGAGCAGCGCGCCGCGCGCGGCGCCCTTCGCCGGTGACGAGCACCAACCCGGTACGCCCGTCCCTTCTCGTTACTTGCTGCTTGTTGCATCCCCAAACCCTACTATAAGCTATACGTAATCGGATCTGACTCAATCGCTACTGTAGACAACTAGACATGTATTATGCTCACTAAATTCGATTTGTTTTGCCAAAATCATGTGTATGCCTACGTCGGATCCAGCAGGAGAGCAGATCTAGGCGTCGAGTTCGCATCCATGGCTTCGGCGGCGGCGGCGGCCCAAGTGAGTTCCCCCCTCCCACTTAGGGTAATAGGGTTAAGGAGTCTACTGTGCTCCCCTTAAAACCCTAGCCCGAATTCGGCAACGATCCCGTACAAGCGAGACTATCTGTTTGCGTTGGATTCACGTACTGGTTTTCGTCGTATCAATGGCAGGTGGGAACGTACTTCCTGCGCAACTACTACAACCTGCTGCAGCAGAGCCCCGATGTGGTTCACCAGTTCTACAACGAGGCCAGTACCATGGTCCGTGTGGACGACCTCGCCGGCACTACCACCACTGTCAACAACATGATGGTATCTTTCTCCGCTGTTCCTTCACTTCCTATTGTATATACCTGTTGTTTTCATGTAGCATTGTATAATGATAATAAGAGAGGAGATAATGTTATAATTGATTAGTAAATTACTTTTACCTTGTCAGCAGTGCTGAATTTTCGTACTTACTACTATATATTTCATATTGTGCTGTTGTATGCCACTGCTTGCCCTGCTATGTTCGTTACTTATATGTGTCTCCTTTGTTTCCTCTATACATAACCTTTGTTTCACGCTTACTCTGCAGGATATACACTCCCTCATAATTTCGTTGAATTTCACCCAAATCGAGATTAAGACTGCCAACTTTGTCAACTCGTGGGGAGACGGGGTGCTGGTTATGGTCTCTGGTCTCGTGCAGACCAAGGAGTACAGCCACCAAAGGAAATTTATCCAGATGTTCTTCCTAGCTCCCCAGGAGAAGGGTTACTTCGTCCTCAATGATTATTTTCACTTTGTTGACCAAGAACAGGTGCAGCCTGCACCTGTCATTGCTCAGGAAAATTTCGAGAGCAATTTGGCATCTAACACTGCTGTCGAAGCTGGTAGGACCTTGTCTTATGAAGCACTACATTAGGAATTTAAGAATTTCGCAGTTGGTTCTTTACATATTTGATTAAATTTTGTGTTATCAGCTTGTGTAGCATAAAGGGTTAATGACATGATGGTTTTGGGTCTAACTACTTTTTAAGTGATAGCTCATGTGTTACATAATGATTGGTCTGGTAATTTTCTGGCTGCAGTTCCTGAACACATTCATGAAGAAAGTCAAGCACCACAACCAATAGCATCTGAAGAAAATGAGGGTGTTGACAATTATAATTATTCGGAACCATCACAGCAAGTAGTTTCTCAAACTGACAACTGGGGAGAGGAACGTCTTTATGAGGAGCCAGTTTCATCCTTCTCAAATGGCATGGCGATGACACCGGAGGAGCCAGTGCAACCTCCACCTGTGCTGCCACCTCGTGTGGAGGAACCTGTTGGGGAACCAGTAAAGAAGACATATGCTTCCATTGTATGTCACTTCTTTTGCTGATAATATAATTCTTTTTAACATCATCTAGTGCATCTTTTGAAACCATGTTGGTCTGATTTATGCAGCTCAAAACTGCAAAAGCTCCACCTCCGATGCCTGTAGCCCAGCCAGCCCCTGTTACTAAGGTTCCTCAACCTATAGCAGAGTCGAACCAGGCTCATCACTCGGTTATGACTTCTACGGCCTCAGCTGAGAGGCCCAGATCAGATGCCTATGGTGAATCTGTTGGCCATGATGATGAAGGTTGTCTTTTAATTTGTGGTCTGCATTTAGCGATTTCAATTTTGTTTTGCTACTGTTAGTAAACTTTCTATTCAATGTAGGAGAAAGCAAATCTGTTTATGTTGGGAACCTGCCATCATCTGTAACTGAGGCTGATCTCGAGAATGAGTTCAAGAATTTCGGCCGACTCATTCCGGATGGAGTTGCTATTAGAAGCCGCAAGGTTTGTTGTTGATTGATGTAAGATTATGTGTTGTCAGTAACATCAGTGGACTTTATTTAATTGATGTTTCTATGGAATCTGCAGGAGACTGGTGGTTATTATGCATTTGTGGAATTTGAGGAACTTAGTGGTGTCCACAATGCATTAAGGGTATGTGCTTACATCCTTGTACTCTCTCCAGTTGCTTTATTCAATCTTTCAGATTAATAAAAAGAACCAGATGGAGCATTTCAGATTATGTTGCAATTTTGGGTAGCCCATCACTTTGTTTCTTCTTGTGCGCATGTTCCCTTCATTGGTGTCTTAGCATGGTTGAAGAACTTGTCCAATGTTCTAAGTTTCTGCTGTCCCGTTTTCAGGCTTCACCAATCGAAATAAATGGTCGCCAGATATATGTCGAGGAGCGGAAGCCTAACAGTGGAATAAGAGGTGGAAGTAAGTTGATTTCTTATGATAATTGTGCAAATGATTTAGTGATATTGCCAAGTCTTATCTCTTTGAGTGTTACATCAACATCATGTTTATTCGAAGTATATTTACTTTGATGGATTCATGATCAAGTGTGAGCAGTAGATTACCCTGCATTTTAAGCCTGAACATGCCACAGAATCTGATACAAACTGGTGTCCCTATGTGCGCATGTTATGTGAATAGCTGGTGGTGTGAAAGTATGTCACTGAACACACACATTTTTTTTATTTCTCAAAAATGTTGATATTGGCAGGGAGGGGAGGTAGGGGACGCTTCAGTGGTGGTGGCAGAGGATATGCGAGAGGCGGAGGTGATGAATACCGTGGGAGGTCAAATGGTTATCAGCGTGCTCCTCACCAGGAGAGGGGCATTCTGGGTGCAAGGAACTGATGTGATGCTGCAGCTACCTGCAAGCGTAAGTTTTTGATCTGCGTCGAAGGAAGAGGTCGAGAACTAAGCGAAGTGTTCTATATCAGCTAAGTTGCGTTCCGGTTTTGGGGTTTGGCCTGTTTTGTGGATGAATATGTGGCGCGCGTCGAATTTCAGCTTTCGAGACTTGTTTATGATGACGCAGTCTGTCAATTTACATGAAGGGCAGGTCTTCTGTTAACCCTGTTTTTGGTTTGCTATTGTGCGCAGATTCTTCTCTCTCTCTCTCACTCACTCTATCTCTCTCTCTTTTGTTTTTGGAATTTGCGTGGCGATGGATGACTTACCATCGTCAGATTATTTAGTCCTTGCGACAAGACTGTCGGGATAGGCAATGACATCCATATCATGGCATGCTTGACGGTCGCACGAAAGTGACATCGGAGTAAGATGAAAACACGGATGTAGAATAATGTAGTATGATTGGAGCTTGAAGAGCAGTACGAGGTGATCTACCTCATGAAACATTTGTGTACTTGTATTGAGCACTCAAAATTTACTCTCTCCTTCACAAATATAAGTCATTCTAACATTTAAAATTTGTTTTTTAATATATATTATTTTCATTTTTCAATAATTTTTTTTTAATATACTTTCTCAGAGGATCTGAACGGAGGGAGTACTATATTTACACAGTACGGGGACGTTCGTAAGGACCCTGTACTGTTTGGAGATTAGCACGGCGCCCGTCCTAGTTCATTTGCAGCAGCACCTAGCTTCGTTCACCACCGCTAACACTACTCATCTATTCACTTCAATCGGCATATGCGTATGACAAAGGGAGGGGTGGTCAGGTGTAGCATCCTGATCAGCGTGTACTAATCGACAGTGTCACTGCCGACTATCAATATTGCTTTTTCATGAAGAGCTCCTGGATGTACATATATCCATGCACCTTCAATCTTCATTTTCACTAATGGGTACCTCAGCCCGTGTAGTTTCATCTCACTGTCTCAGTGCCAGCCATGGAAACACCCTGACCCATCTTCATCCGCCTCTTCATGAAGAGGGCGTACAGAAGCTCGTTCCAGGCATCAGGGACTCCAGGCAGGCACCAGTGGCTGCAATCCTGTCTGTAACGAGGGCAGGACCTGAAGGGCTCAGGTACACCGAGATGTGCCCGTCTTTCCTCAGAGCAGTCATCTGTGTCACATTCAGCATATCCACTCCTTGAAGCTTATTAGGCCTAAGATTATCGCCCAGAAAATCACTCACTGGTTGAAGCAGGTGCGCCCATTCTTGCAGCGATGCGAGTGGCGTCACATCTGGAAGAGTTTCTAGGTGGCAGCTTCCTCCAGTGTTCCAGCCACCACCTCTGCGTAACGTAAAGAAATCGTGTTAAAGATTCAACTTTTAAAACCACAGGAAAGTTACATCATGGTCATCTATTTTTACAGGAGTAAATACATGTGCTGCTGTTAAAATACTGTCAAATAATTATTCAAGAAAGTAAAAAAGATTGGGGGGCTTGATCAGTGGTAAGTGGGTAATTTTACAGACCTGAAATGCACAGGAGCATATGTGCGGTAGATGACATGGGTCTTCCTTGTGTTAACTTCTTTCTGAAGCCAATCAGACAGCGTTTTTATTGATCTTCTGTAAGCATCCGCAACAGTCATGTCCATTTTCACCTTGTTTCCTACTTGAAAGTAGGCACCCCTGGTAAAACAGGATTTCAATTACATGTCAGATTCCGCTGCTACCAAGAAAACAAAACCAAAAAGTAACACAAATCTGAAAAATCACTCTTACCCCCTGATTGTCTTCTCATAGTTCCACCAATGTCCAGTGTTGAAGATCAACAGATCCGCATCCTTCCACTTAGCCCGGTCCGACATCCAATCCAGAGCATCCACCCGAATTGTGTACTTCACAACACCAGGGGCTCCGGCTGGTGCACGTCCTTGAAGGACTATGAAAGGGGATCTGTAGTATTCCACAGTGAGGTTGAAGTCTCTGAAGTTGAAAATCAAGAAGCCTGTGTGTTTTGTGATGGGTTTCCCGTTCACTTCGTAGATGGAGCTCTTGTTTGGAACTGCAGTGGATAGCATGCAGAGTAGAGACTCCCATTGGTTCCTTCCAATTGAATCACCAACAAATACTACTCGTCTATTTCGTAGCTTCTCCAGCATAATTTTGGCATCGAATCTGACAAGTCAAAAGCAAGCATGACCAAATTTCCCCACACCAATTACACTAGAACAGGAATGCATGTCACTGAGATTGTTCCTCAACTCAACCAACTGGTACCAGGCAGACATGATTTAAAAAGCCACGAATCGTTATGTACTACTACTTTCAGTTTCAATACAGACGACTCTTCTCCAGCTTCATCAATGAAAGGCTCACAGTTCTGTCTATCAGAATCAGAAAAATGTGTTGAGCATATGGAAATATTTGCTGCAGCCACACCCAAATTTTGTAGATGTACATAATACAAGATCATCCAGAAACTGGAACTAGCCTCTACGGTCTGCACATGCACAGAACTGTCAAATCAAAGGCATGCCCAATCTTTTTTCCCTCAAACAGAAAACAAGACTCCCAGCCTAGGGGCTAGGACAAACGAGTTGGAAACAAGGAAACAGGGCACACGCCCAATTAATAACAGCAGATAGTAGCACCAGCTGTTGTGTTTTTTTTAAAGACCGGAGGGCTGAAGGAATAAGTCTAGGGCATGCGTTTTATGCTTTACCTTTATGATTTATACTTTACACTTTTCGTTTTAGTATCTTAGACTAGTTTTTCAGCTTTATGCTTTAGCATCTTAGACTAGCTTTTCAGCTTTATGCTTTAGCAGCGGCTCGAGCGGCGAGGTTGGCGGGGGCAGAGCTGGCAACAGCAAGAGCAGCAGAGGAAGCGGCGGCGGTGGTAGCGCCAGCGGCGCTACCTCCGACGCAGACAGCATCGACGTGGAGGCCGAGTTGGAGCAGCGAGCAGCAGCGCAGCGTCGTAGACGCGACGGCAGCCCAGATGGGGAGGACGCAGCCTAGGGCTCGGTGGCGGCTGTCCGAGCCGGGATGCGGTTGCGACGGCGGCGACCCAGAGGAGCACAGCCGC
>BCLG01002771.1:54286-68240 GCA_001602295.1 Zoysia matrella
AGACGATATATGTCGCAACTGTGGCAGGCATGGCCATTGGGCCAGAGATTGTCGACAGCCGAGGCGCGGCCAGGCTCACGTCGTACAGTCTGAGGAGGAGGATCCGACTCTGCTCCTAGCACACGGGAGCATCGAGCTACCTCCAGCGGCATTGGCCGCAACAGCTCTCCTCAACCTCGACGAGCCGAGGGCACACGGCTTCCTCGGTGATGGCTCCAGCGACGACAAGATTGACGGTTGGTTCCTCGACAGTGATGCCACTCACCACATGACGGGGCGCAGCGAGTTCTTCTCCGACCTGAACGTCGACGTGCGCGGCTCAATCAAGTTCGACGACTTTTCGGCTGTGAACATCAGGGGCATTGGCTCCATTGTCCTCGTAGCCAAGACTGGCGAACACCGACTCCTCACTAGAATTTACTTTATTCCCGCACTAAGAAACTCCATCATCAGCCTGGGCCAGCTGGATGAGAAAAGCTCACGCGTGAAGATCAAGGCTGGAATCATGAGGATCACGGGCACCAAGAATGTGGAGGTGGCAGCGTTCAAGGAGGAGATGAAGGCCACCTTTCAAATAAGTGATTTGGAGCCTCTCTCTCCTTCTACCTGGGGATCGAGGTGCACCAGGATGACTCCAGCATTACACTTCGACAGACCGCCTACACCAAGCACATCGTTGAGCTAGCTGGGCTCACCGACTGTAACCCAGCTCTCACTCCGATGGAGGAGAGGCTGAAGCTCAGTCGTGACAGCACGACAGAGGAGGTGGATGCCACGTAGTACCGACGCCTAGTGGGAAGCCTTCGCTACCTCACCCACACGCGGCCGAACTTGGCGTTCTCCGTCGGCTACATCAGTCGGTTCATACAGCGACCGACGACGGAGCGCCAGCAGGCCGTCAAAAGGATCATCCGCTATGTTGCGAGGACTCTCGACCACGGCCTCCTCTACCCGAGTTGTCTCGAGGCGGCACATTTCATCGGGTACAGCGACAGCGACCACGCCAGCGACATCGACACCACAGCAAGAGCACGAGCGGGGTGCTCTTTTTCCTCGGTAAGTGCCTTGTTAGCTGACAATCAGTCAAGCAGCAGTTAGTGATCTTGTCCAGCTGCGAGGCTGAGTACATAGCGGCTTCCACCGCTTCAACTCAGGCGCTCTGCCTCGCTCGGCTGCTTAGTGATCTCTTTGGCAGAGACGCTGAAGCAGTAGAGCTCAGGGCGGACAGCAAGTCCGCTTTGGCCTTGGCAAAGAACCCTGTCTTTCACGAGCGCAGCAAGCACATCAGAGTGAAGTACCAATTTATCCGAGGCTGCTTAGAGAAAGGGAGCGTCAGAGCAAGCTACATCAACACCAAGGACCAACTTGCTGATCTTCATACCAAGTCTCTTAGTAGGATCAAGTTTCAGGAGCTTCACGCTAGGATTGGGATGATTCAAATCTCCCAGAAGACGACGCACAGGACTTAGGGGGAGAATGATGAAATAAGTCAGTGCAGGTGTTTTATGCTTTATGCTTTATGCTTTACGTTTTTTGCTTTAGCATCTTAGACTAGCTTTTCAGCTTTATGCTTTAGCATCTTAGCATATGCTTGTCTGCTCACCAGCCTATATATATATATCCCTAATCCTTCAGATTAATCCCTTAGATTGATCATGGCATCCTAGTGAGTAAAAAATATGAAGAAAATTATCTCAACACTGAGTGTCATCTCTCACAATGCGAGTATTGTACCTAACAAGGCAACGCCCTACTGATTATAGATTAATAAAATAAACCAAGTTACAAACAAAACTGAAGAAGAATAGAAAAAAAGATTTAGCAGCTAAATTGAATAAGCTGTTGTGATTTTTATATTCGATCAATCATGACAGGTACAATAGCGGATACTAGGACCATGACTACGCCATCAATCCCTATTATCCGCTAGTGATATGTATTAGTGTAAAGCTGCTGGTGAAACGCCAGCATCAGATTTCTTTCATTTCAGAAATTAGGGATGTAAGCAAGAAAGCTCTCTGTTAACAAAGACAGCTGAACATAACAAATAAATAAAAGCTGAAACAGAAAAATTATAGACTGAGACTGATTACTCAAACAAGGAATACCATTCAATTACTAACTAATATGCCTTCACAAGAACAGAGCTACCTTTGAGCTTGCTATTGTTTTTTACCTTAGTGGCAAGCAAAGAGCATCGAGTTTCCAGTCGAACTACAAGTCCCCAGGCAGGGTGTGGTTCCACGACCGTCTTGGCTACCAACAGGTCCAACACCAATAATCTAAAACCGCAACAAATTCAAAAAACAAAGGGCCTCCTTTGGATTGGAGGATTTTTTTTCTTTCTGTTTTTTATGTTTTTTCTATGAAATTGAATTGATTTTCATAAAACTTTTGTGAGATTCCTGAAAGGAGCCCAAAATTTGGTCGAAATGCTTACTGAGTTACGACTATCCGAAAGGTGTGGATCATACTTCGCCTGACAAATCTAAGCGTTCCTGCTTAAAACCTCAGAAGCACCCACCCCAATCCAGTGAGTTCCTTTCAAAAAAACCCCAATAAAGGGAGGGAGTGGGAATGGAGGGCTGGCAGCTGCCAGTGTGCGTAGCAGGCAAGAGCTATAACCAACCTCGGGAGATCGCAGCGCACCGGCTGCCATCGCCACTTGGTGTAGGACGAGTCGGGGCGGCCGTTCTCGGAGCACCGGAACCCGACGTCCAGGAAGGGGCAGTCCCTGGACTCGTACAGCGGGTAGGCCTCGTCCCACACCCACTCCCCGTCGAACAGGTCGCACTCCTCGTCGTCGGCCACCGTCCTCCCTAGCGCGTCCACCGCCGAGGCCTCGGCGTCGGCGGCGATGGACATGGAGACCCCGCCGGCCCAGCTGAGCTTCCCGGGCGCCGCCGCCACAGCGGAGCCGACGGCGGCCGAGCGGCGGAGCGTGCCGGCGCATACGAGCAGCAGCAGCAGCGCGGCGACTGCCACCGCGGCCATACCCGGCAGCCCGGGCTTCTCCAGCGGCCCCTTGACCGCCCGCCGCTTCACCGGTGAGCGCAGCACCATCGCCCCGCTGGGAGAAACGCGGAATGGAACACCGCGGCAGAAGCAGAAGCAACCGAAGCGAAGGGTTTTTTCTGGTCTCGCGCTCGTCCCAGAACCGGTTCGCCTGCCGCTCGTCTCGGTGACGAGCGGCCGGCCGCCGCCGCGTGGGTCCTAATAAGGGGGCACCGAGCGTCACCGGATCCCGCTCCGCGCCCGTCGTTCGCCCCGCCGCACGGGGCTAGTCGTGGCGCGTGCGCGACGTGAAGACGGATTCAGCGACGTGACGTGGCGCCGTATTTTTATGACTGGGACGTCGGAGATGGGGAGAAGGATTCTGTTTCGTTCTGCTCCGTTAGAGAGGTTGGCTGCCGTTTACTCCTAGAAATGATCACGGACAGTTGTGGACGGCGTGCTAGTCCGAATCGGTTACTCTTTGTCGAGGAGTAATACGAGCCTAGCTTGGTAATCTGCAGACTGCAGGGCAGGCTCTTCTTCTGATGATTATAACTCTTTTTTTTCCCCCTAATGTAAGGTAAAGCTAGCAGTGGTTGCTCGTATCGATTGCCTGCAGTTCGAGACTTGTGATGTAATAAATAAAGTCTTTTGCAAACTGGTGCAATTAAAAGACAGCGAGAGGATTGTAGGGATCGCCGCGGACGAGCAGAAAGGCAGCGACGACAGCCGGAGGCCGAGGCGAAAACACCGCTGACTCACCGACGTTTAAGGAGTCACCGACGTTTCCGTCTCCACCTCCGGCCGTCGCTGCCCTCTCAGCTCTCCTTGTCCGTGTTGATCCGTACATTCCTTCGCCGCTGCGGGGATTTCTATCCCAACTGTCGAGTGACACGTGACGCTGTCGGTGTCGGCCCAGCTAAGCCCAACGGATGCAGCTGCCGGCATGCGGCCACGTCACCGAAGTCGGCCCAAACAAGCCCATTCAGGTGAGGTCTATTGAGCCGTAAAACCAAACAGGCCTTGGGCCATGCCTGTACGACGACGACCCAGTCCACCGCGTCGAAGTTTCTACGTTGGCATAAAATTCCAAGAAAGGGGATGCTTCAGGGAAGTACGCGCAGTACGTGTCGTCTGTTGACAATATTTTTTTAAGAAAAAAAAATGGTGGTTTCTGAATTTTGTTTGCTTTGTTGCCTAACTTTTGATGTGCCGTAATGTTCAAAAGAATTCTAGTTCATTTCTCTTAGTAAAACTTACCAAACACACGTCGTCAAATTTGTTCACCGAACTTTCAGCGCCCCACACTTCAGCATGGTAAAATTCGGTAGTCATCAAACATGCCCTAGTACTATAACACTGTACCAACTTTAGCGGAAAAAATAAGCTGAACCATGCTCGGTGCAGCTCAGGCACCCTCTTTATGTCTGCGTTCGTGGAGAGGAAGCGCACGGCAGGACCTCCATCTTGCTCTCACCGCCCTGCTCTTAAAGTTCGAGCTCTCACGAGTGCAGCAGGCTCCACCGTGCCCGGCCGTCCGTTTCCAACAACGACTACTCTAGATCCAGGGAGCCGGGCTCCATGGCGGCTGTATGTAACAACTCAACCAAATAATAGGAGATGGATTTTGAATTCCGTTGAGATTACTTGATGTACGAGTCACGCCTGACCAGATGTCAGCCTATATAACAGGGAATTAGTTTAACACAAGATCGCCAATCCGGTGTCTCTGTGCGCGTAATAATCAAGGGAGTACCATTCCATGTGGAGTACAATAAACTGAGGAGCCAAACTGCCAATTACTAACATTGTTTTGCATGCACATTGTTCTACGACTACATCCATCCATCAGGTTATGGAGCTGTAAAAGCATCCTCACCATCCCATATGACTGACTGCTACTGCTGCTCCTGCTGCGGATTGATAATTACTGCTAAATCTACCTTCTTCTCCACGGAAGTTGAATTTTTTTCCTTCAAGAAAAAGTGAAAATAAACTAAAAAAGAAAAAAAGAAACGAAAAGAGAAAAGGGGAAAAAAAAAAAGACACGGAGATTCTAGCTGGATTCACTGTCCAGTGTACCGACAACCATACTGATCGGCCGACCACACCAGTGGGTTCGGTCCGGTTGCCGGCTGACCAGAGCTTCAGAGGATTCAGAAGTCAGGAGAGACTAGGCATGTCGCCGCGTCCTCCTCACATGACCGGGCAGCTGTTGGGGTTCTCGTCGCTAAAAATGTTGTACGGCTCGGCGTGTGTCGGCGGCGGGTGGCCGTAGCCCATCGGCCCCGGCGCCATCGTGGGGTACCCAGCAACGCCGCCATGGACAAGGTGGCCGTTCATCGGCATCTGTTGCTGCTGCGCCATACTAGCCATGTACTGGTGTGGCGCCACGGGGTTCCCGGGCGCCTGCATCATCTCCGGTCCGGGATGCATGCAGCTGCCTCCGGCGCCGCCCTGGTAGAAGCCCACACCCGGCATACTGTTAACAGCGCCGCCGCCACCCTGCTGCTGCGGAATTCCGCCCATGTGCGAGTGGCCCATGGGTCTGATCTGGCCCGTGCCGGGGAAACCGGCGCCGCCCATCATGTTCGGCGGCCTCATCATGCCCGGACGTGGCGGCGCGCCGCCGACCCCCATCGGGCCACCGACACCGCCAACCATCTTCCCCTGGCCAGGGTGGTTCCCCATGCCCGGGACACCAACCTTGCCGTGCTGCTGCGGCTTTCCACCGACGGCGACGTTTCTGCCGCCGCCGTGGTTGACTTGGCCGCCTGCGCCAACTTGGCCCTGCTTGCCACCATTGATGGTGGTCCCCTTGATCTGCCTCGGGACCTGGTTCCCGCCGCCACCAGCGACCTTCTTGGCACCACCGTTGCCAGCCCCACCAGCGCTCGGCGGCATAGCCATTGACCTGGTACTCATCATCACCATGGGCTCGTCGTCGCTGAGGCCGTCATCTTCGAATCCATCATCTTCATCAGTGCCGTCGTCGAGCTCATCCTCTGGGAGGTCGAGCTTGACGGTCCTGTCATCCTTGGCATGGGGCTGAGCAGCAGGCCCGGTCGCCGTTCCCGGCGGCGGCATCTTGCCACCCATGAGCTGAGGAGGAGCTTTCGTTCCTGTCATCTGATGTTGCAGCTGCTGCAGGTGTTGCAGCTGTTGAAGCTGCTGCGGCGTCGGCATCGGCATCGGCTGCGGCACCACCATCCTTGCGCCGTTGCCAGCAGCACCGCTGGCTTCGGTGCCATCCGCTCCTCCATTTTGGCCGCTGCCCGCTCCACCATTCTGGCCACTTCCCGCTCCACCATTCTGGCCATTGCCGCGCCCGGCATTATTCTCCCCATTGCCTCCTCTGCCAAGCTGGAGCTTCTGCCGCTGGCTCACGACGGCAGGCGTCGCGCCCCATAGAGATGCCGGTTTCCCGGCCTTATTCAACTTCTTCAGGATGGCGTCAGGGTCCGCCAGGCCGGACACCGTCACCTTCCCCTGCTCCGCGTCAATGCTGATTTGGTACACACCTGCAGATAGTTCCAAACGGAATGGAATGTTGGAATTACTACTACTCCGTAATCAAGAGGAGGAACTGAAACAATTTGGTTTAAATAAAGAAGAAAGAAACAAAAAAATGTTTTTGGTTTTACCTTCGATTTTCTGCAAGATCTTTCTGATCCTCTTCTGGCAGCCATCGCAGTGGATGTTCACTTTCAGGTCACAGGTCTGAAAAATTCGGGCAGGAAGAACAGAGAACAACAGGTCACCAAGACGATGGCCTCAGCAGCAGCAGCAGCTGACATGGAGACAAAGATATGCGGGAAACAGAACGAAGCTGCACGCACGCTCGACCAGTGAAGGAAAAGACAATGGCAACAAAGACAAGAACGAAAGAAAGAAACAAATAAAAGAAGAACAGAACATCCGCAGCACTGACTGACTGTGACATCGATCGAGTCGAGATCGAGATCGAGAAGAAGCAGCCAACGGAACCGACCTGCACCTTGATGATATCCTCCCTGCTCATTGTCGACGACCTCAAAACGCCGCAGCTCCCACCGCCGCCTCCTCCTCGGATCTGGCACACACAGAGGCCTGAAAAATCTGGCACACACAGAAGTCGGAGCACCATTTCTCTCCTCCCAAACCCCGAAGGAAAAGACACTCGCAAAGGCGTCCAGGAGCAGCGGGAACGAAGGAAAGATGCCTCCTTTTTCCCGCAGTCAACTCACTCTCACAGTCGCGTAGAGTGGTGCTACTACTCCAGCGCCTCGTCTACTACAGTGATAGTGATTAAAAAAAAACAAGACCTGGCCGGCGGCGGCCATTGACCCCGTGGACCGTGGTCCAGACAGACTTGCCCACAAGAGTACTTCGACGAAGGCAGCAGAGCAGCCTTCTGCCTTCGCTTCCCAACAACAGCAAAGAAGCACTAAAAAATTACTCCTACTTCTGCTGCTAGCGCTGGTCGCCATTGTTGGCCTGGCCGACCAGGGAAGCCGGAGCTCACCTTTCGTTCCTCCTCCTAGCACACTTCCTCTTGATGTTTAGTACAGGAAGAAGACGACCTGCTGTGAATTGGAGGAACTCGGTGCACGAGAATGTACCCCGGACCCCGGTTTAAATAGGCGGATGCCAGGTCTCGGCGAGGAGCAGCAGGAGGTGCGGTGAACATGTGAAGTACGTTCGTTCACTACTCGAAGGCGCGAGACGCGCGTGGCTCGTGGCGTGGCCGTGGCGTCCGTCGCGGTCCCCCCCCCCGCCCCCCCCGGGAATCCGTGTCTTCCTTCGCTCACGCAAGCCAGGCTCTCTCCCGGTCGCGTTCGGTTGGTGCCTGCCTACGACGAAACGGCTTCTTCTGGCACGACGGTTGCTGTCTGCCGATCGATGCCACCAAAACTTGCGGCGGACTGCGACCAGAACGGATCACCGGATATCCCTGCCGTGCTCGTTCATTAGTTCTCTGCGACGACTCTCCTTCCATCTGTGCGCATGGATGGACCTATAGCTGGAGGCATGCGATCGTGACATGTACAGACTGTTGTCGCCGTCCATCGAACCTGCATGAACCGTGACGCACCGGCCGGAGAGAGCGTCGACGTAGACGCTCCGTTCTGGTCACAGACAGGAACCGTCGTAGTATACGCGCCGTATACTCAAACGAGTGACTCAAACAATCCAAGGTGCCATAAATTTCTTTGTGGTAGCAGTGCAGTATCTTACTCCTAGCTAGCAGTCGTATGAGAGTATCGATGGTTCGTAAACTAGTACTGCTACCAGGAAATTGAAAATCAATGGAACCAGATATTCTTTCAAATAAATCAGAATAGGGATACATAACTCCATTTTAAAATAACTGCAGAGGTAGTATGGTTTTAGGAGTAGACCAGTAGTTCATAAATTAGTGCTACCAATGCTATTAGTATATCTTTTCAGATGTGGCATTCATTTATTTAGAGCAAACTGACAGACCACACCACTGAATTTCTTATATTTCCATTAAACTATTTCATATGGTGGATCTAAAAACATAATTCTTGTGGCATCAAACTACAAAATTTCCATGGCAGAACAATTAAGGAAGCAACTGCTACTAGTAATTTAAACAGTAGCTGTAGTATTTGTTGCTTACCAAAATTGAAGACCAGCCGCCGTAAGCTTTTGTGCCTTTCCCCGTAGTTCATAAACAATAGCTGATCATCCCGTAGTTCATAAAGCAGTGCTTCCGCTGCTATAACTTTCCAGCTCTGGCATTCATTCATTTGCAGCCCATGTCAAAGATTCCCAGAAACAAACTCACCAACCAAACAACTGCATCCAGCAGGCTGACTGCAGTGACTGCATTCCATCTGTCTTTCGTCTCATGTTCACTGTTCCTTTTTAATTCATGTCCTCTAGTGTTGAATGAGTACAGAAACCAGGTCGTTGATGATGCACTTCCGGTTCTCACCTAATTTCTCAGACAAAATTGGTACTTGGCGTCTAGTTGCATCCAGGGCAGTACATTGAACTTCCATGTCCGCTTCCTCAAACTGCCGTGCTGAAATCCTGGACTAGCTTCCACCCGGAAACCCTCCCAACCAACCAAACCAAGGTGATAATGTACTGTGAAACTGCCAAATGGGTACGAACAACCTGGGCGCGACTACATTTGCCGTTGGAGACGGGTCTCCAGAACGACGGCGACGCACCATGTCTGCTCGACGCCGTGACACAGCAGTTTGAAAGTAGACGTACGGTTCCGAGAGCATGTATTATACTACTCACCTGAGTTTGTACTGATGCGTATTGATACGTAGTTTGCAATGAACCGGGTCGACGTACTCGCAGGTGTGGTAAGTTGGACGGCTTGATTATTTTTTGTGTACGTACATAGATCCAACTACGTGGTCCAGGTTCGGTGGCTTCGGTCTCGCTTTATGGTAGGTGAAACTTGGAGTTTTCCTTCTTCCGTTGAGGCTGATTGATGCGTGCGGCGACTTGCCAAGTTCTGGCGTGCTGATGACGGGTGAACCCAAGGAACCTGTGGGGTGCGTGGTTTTGGAGCACGCACGGCCTGGGACATCTGATCCGATCCTAGTAGAAATTTCATCGTGGAAGCAATTTCCATCAGCTTCGAAGATCACCCAAATGTATAGGTCCGTGTGGGAAAAAGGGGGCAGTGGTTGATCTGTTGATGCACAGTTGAGTTGGAAAGAAACGTTGGGATCCATATCATGTTTCTCTATATAACCATCATTGTTGAATGAATCAGCTTTCTTGCATCCGTCTAGCTATTTGGGAAACACTCTTATCATGAGGTCGATCAAAGCTCTTTGGGCCTTGTTGGATCCTCTTTCACTCAATTTAAGCTCTGAAATCCATATTGGGATGGATCCCAAAATAATAAGGATCATGATTTCACTAACCGACAGATTATGAGTCTGATGAAATCAAAGAACTATAACTCTATGTCCAACAACACTTGTTGACTCACAACGTAGTATTCAAAATAACGAGCAACATGATAGACAAAAAATAGGTGTGGAGGCTAGATCTTACCTCATCTGGCGTGCAGAGATGCCACACCTCCTCACACATCACACATGATGTTGCCCGTTTCATGATTGTTGGCAGCTATAGTTGAGGAGCAGCATCAGAAAGATGTAGGTAGACGAAACACCATGGCACTCTATGTACAGTAATTTTGTTGCATGAATTTCGGCATCTGCAGGTTACCAATCACATGAGGTTGCGAAATTTTCAACAACTGCAAAAAAACACACCAACTACCATGAGCACATAAAAGTCGGATCGAGACCCAAATCGAGACCCAAGAACGACAAATCTTGCCATATTTCACCTGTTCCGTAGCTCCATAGTGGCTTTCGACTCGCCAGATCTGACCACTGATGATAAAGTTTCATCGATTGAGGGGTGGAGGTAGATCTAGGTTCACGAATTGCAGATCTAAACTAGGTTGGCTGCTCCATACTAGCTTGGAACTAGTCAAGGTTGTCGCCCAAAGGAGCGCATACCTGCGCCTATAGGAGAACATAGACTTGTAAAAAAATTCTAGATCTGACCGTCAGATGATCAAAGGAGAACTTAAACTGTTAGAGAAACAATAGATCTGACAGTCAGATAACCAAAGGAGAATTTAAACTGTTAGGGAAACAATAGATCTGACCATAGGATGATGGATTCCGGCCAGAAGGACTCCGGCAACAGCTCCAAGGGGCGGTGGCGGCGGAGACATGAGTCGTGTTGTTGTAGAAGGAGAGACGAGAGAGGGAACGACGAAGGGAGAAAGGAGCTGCGGGCACACAACTTTTGGGTGCCACCGCAGTCGATGTGCGGGGATGGCAGATGGTGCGGTGCACGCTATTTATAGAAGGATCTGTAATAGATTAATTAATTAAAATACTCAATTAGAAAAAAAAATAAACTGTGATTTATGTACTTTCGTTGTAAAAGCGAAAAAACAGAATATCAAGTATTTAACTTGGACACCAGTATTGAAGAGTTTGAGTATTTAAGTGAAGGATTTAAAACTTGTGTTTTGTTGCTTGGGCATGTTTGCTTGGGAGTACGAAAAACCTGGCTTGGACAGGTCGCAATCCTTAGATGTTTGATTTTGATGATCTTGAGTGAGACGGAGTTGCTGCTCATCCACTTTTACCTATACTTGGCCAAGTGGAGTTGCTGCTCATCCACTTTTACCTATACTTGGCCAAGTGAATCGGGTCAAATGGGTTGAAACGAGGCCTATCTATTTTGGCTCAGCTCGAGCACGGCACGACACGATGGGTAGCCGGGTCAGGTTGTGTATGGGCGTAGGCGTGATGCTGGTCCGTGTAACCAGTTAGGTCCAGCTTGGTAGGTCTTTGAGACTTTTATTTGAAATTTAATGATAAATACATGTAATTTGACTAATTTATATTCAAACTTTAATATTTTGAGCATTATATAATTTTTTTTAAATTTTAAAAAATAATTTATTTTCTTCTAAACTCGGCACAACACAGCTTATTATTTAATGAGTATGTCGAACTTCCTTCCTTAGCGAAGGCATGAGCCCATCCGGATCCGGGCCGGGTCCGGCACAGCCTGTTGTCCACCTGTGCCTCTACCTCGGCCTAAACAAGAAGCTTCTCAACCCTGATTGACTCATCGACGTCGACGGGCCGCGGGGCGTGCAGACACCGGAGTTGACAGTGGTGATCTACTAGGCCGTACATAGACGCAGACCGTCCAACCGCACGAGCACGTGACTAGTAGAAGCAGGAGCACATGCAACGTGCCGGTACAGGAATACGCAAGGCTATGCTGATTCAGAAAACAAGGTGGGTGGCAGGACGGAACAGCGGCGCGCCGCTGCCCATGCAGAAATGCAGAGTCTTCATCAGCGTCGATCCGCATGACGTCCAACGGGTGCCGGCATGCGGGCCTTCGGACGCCGCGGAAACGATGGGTGGATGGGACGGAAAGCCTGCGCGTGTCTTCACGTTTTTCGTTGTCGCCGCGAGTGTGCCGTTAGGCCCACCAGCATCGACGCGGGCCGCACCACCGTGACGACCAAGGCCTGCAAAGCCCGCTAAGAAATCAAGTGGACACGTCTCTCTCTCTCTCTCTCTCTCTCTCTCTCTCTCTGAGGATCGAGTGGTTCGGAGAGCAAAATCGCTCGTCTCCGGCGCCGCCACCTCGCGTCTCCGAACGGCGCGGCCGTCGGTCTCCTTCCGCCTGGCTTGACCCAACCCCCCGCCCCCCTCCGCCTCCTCCAACCACTCGCCGCCGCCGTCCTCGTCTGTCCCCGGCTCCGCTGTCTCGCTCCCGCCACCTGCCTGCCGCTTAGTTCCTGCTAGCGGGCACCGTAAGAACGGTTCGCCGAGGGGAGCTCTTTTAGGCTTCCTACCTTCCTTTGGCTTGGGCTTCTAGGGTCTAGGGATACAATCTGACGAGGGAAGATGGCGTCGAAGAAGAGCAATTACTACAAGGAGAAGATGATGCGGCGGAAGTAAGTGTGCCTACTCGTCGCTACCTTTGCCTCTTCATTTGTTAGTGCCAAGTGATTTGGGATTGGGCGAACATGTGGGTCAATTGGCATATTGCCTTGTTGAAACGAGGGACCTTAGTTAGCTCTTGTTGAATATTAACTCCCACTTATCTACTTACTGATTTATGTGACTAACTTCCTACAACTTGAAGTCCTTTCGGGAAACTCAACTCTCTTGTTTCTCTATTTAGAGAGGAAAAAAAGGAGGAACTCGAGACACCAAAATACCGAGATCGTGCTAAGGAACGTCGTGAAGATCAAAATCCGGACTATGAGCCTACAGAGCTTGGTTCGTTTCATGCGGTGGCACCTCCTGGGACAGATTTGAGGTGAGATGTTACATGATTCATCAGCCTAGCACTTTTGCGCCAAGTTTACCCATGTTCTTTACCAATTCTAAATTCTACAATTGTTTGTTGTGCAGGCTGGCAGATGCACAAAAAATTTCGATTGAGAAAAGCAAATATCTTGGAGGTTTGTGATGGTTTACATTCATTTTGAAGCAAATTGTCTCCATTGTAGTGTTAAGTGCCTCTACTCTATTTCTGAGCAGTATTCAGTCAACATACATATGCAAGTATCTGTACACTGAAACAGCGTGTGTGAGCTGTTGAGTTCAGAACCTCTTCGAAAATGATAAATGTTTTCAATGAAATTTGAAAGTGAACATCCATACACAAAATCAAGTAGAAACATGTAGCCCTCTAGACAGTTCCTTGAATTATTATAATTTCAAAGAAAGTAGATAAGGTAATATGATTGTTGATGTGGATATGACGACTCATGCAGCATGCCCTGTGCATTTTACATTTCATTTATCTTATATTCCTGCTTTATGATTTTAAGGTGACTTGGAGCACACACATCTGGTCAAAGGGTTGGATTATGCTCTACTTCATAAAGTACGAAGTGAAATTGAAAAGAAGCCTGATGCAGATGATGAGAACGATGAAAAGTCAAGGTATTTGCTACCACTTTGTAGCCCTATACCATGTGAACATACTTTTCCCTGTCTGAAATATACCATTGAGGGAGGCAACCTATGTTCCGTGAAAAAAAGCGTAAAAAGGCGCTCGATTAGGAGTTCCTGTAATAAAGGCAAGTTCAAAAACCTATTTCCTGTCTGAATTATCCAATTTTGATGGCGACAATTTCTTGTTCCTGTTAGAAATGGATGCTCCAGTATTTTTTTAAAAAAGTTCTACATCCAGTAATATTGTGCATTTTCTCTTGCAATCTTCATGTCCTTGCCAACTTATTTTTCTGAAGCCATTCTGTACATACCTGAAATGTTTCTTTTCTATTTGACTGATCAATAATGGAATTTAGTGTTATAAATAGAGTTCCTAGCACATCACTACCATGAAGTTGTGACAAATGAAATGATGTATATACAAACTCAGTTTGAGCGATAGAAATATGAAAGAGAGC
>BCLG01002772.1:8473-57005 GCA_001602295.1 Zoysia matrella
GACCGAGCATTGCTACACCTACATACAAAAGTTATGCACTACACCTAAATCCAAGCTAATCAGGACTCTTACATAATTTAGGTCCACTAAGTCATAGGCATAGCACGTACCTAGTAGTACCTCCGTTCCAAAATATAAGCATTTTTAGGTTTAGATAAGATCAAAATCTTTTAACTTCTATTAATAATATCTAAAAAGTTACATAATTTTTAATATAAAAATATAATTTTTATGAAATTTATTTAATAATGAATCTAAAAAATATAATTTTTATATGCTAAAATATTATTAATTATATATTATTAATAGTCAAAGTAACATCCGTTCGTAAGTGTAGGATTTCTCCTTATCACAGGGTGCAATAACGAGAAAGGGCCTGGCGGCACAAAGGATTTACATTTTTACAATCACAATGCAGTCACCCAAACAAAAAGAGCACTGAACTGCAAGCAGGATACATTACAGGAGATGTAAACGCAACACCCAAGGCATATCAGCTATCCCGACGGTAGTGGAATTTTTTTTCACCGTTTTCAGTAATTTTGATGCTATGTTTATCAAAATTAGTCTCAAGATCTATCTGGCAGTCTTTCATTGGGACATGGAATTTGTCATTCGATTTCTGAAGAAGCGATTCGAGTTCTGAAGAATCGATAAACAGTAGTTAATCACTTGGGCCGCTTCACTTCACTACATCTCGCCCTCATCAACCTTGGAGAGTTGCAGGGGCCAGTGTTCTATACTCGCGGGCCTGCAAGCCTTGTTTGCACTCTTGGGATTACACGGTTACACCAAAAAAAGAACTGTTAGGCCCGAACAAAAATGAATGAACAAAAACAATGGCGTCGCCCGGACTCGAACCGGAGACCTTCAGTGTGTTAGACTGACGTGATAACCAACTACACCACGACACCGTTATTAAACATATAATTACACGCATATTTAATAGTTTTCAATAATGCGAACCAAGAAGTACGACATCGAGCGCCACAAACAACACAGATGGTGTTCCGGTCGCAGACACGGCAGCCCTTCAACCCCCATCGTTCGGATCGGTATATACTCCACTTCACAGCCGCGTCTGGATGATGGTGACGTGTCCGAGGCGCTGCACCATGACGGCGACAGAACCCACCGCGGCTAGCAGCGACACGACGAGGTCGCCCACGTTGAGCTCCTGCAGCGCCACCCATTGCGGGTGCCGAGCACCACCTTGGCCTGCGCCATGTACATGGTCACCGGGAAGCACACCGTGAGCGGTCAGAACGCGATGGCGCCCAGCAGCCCCAGGACGGCGTTGAAGATGGGCAGCATCAGCGACACCACAGTCGTGAACGTTACGAACGCCGTGAATTAAGAGCTGTCATCGTGACTATAATCATTTGTTTCATTAAGATTCGTGAGCAGCCAGAACACGATGGCGCCCAGCGGTCCCAGACGCCAACAAACTGCAGGAGAGGGCGTTTTGAGCTGTCATCGTAAGACGATCACCCTTCTCTTGACGCCACAGAATGTGTTTTATTGGGTCCAGTTTTTTTTTTAGTAGAAATTGGAATTTCATTGATCATGAACTCAAGCAATGCAACATAAATTGAGGTGCTCTTTGCCATCTAAAGCTAGCCCTAAGGCGACCTGCTTCATGTGCACCTAAATGGCAGCCCAATTTGCAGTTCATTTAACATAAACTAGAGAAAAAGAAGAAAACTCTGAAATAAGGTCTAGGATATCATTCAAGATGGAAGCTACCTCTGAGCGTTCATAGTTCTTATTTGTCCATAGATCAACTAGCACTTTGGAGTCTGTTTCAATGATGATTGCAGATCCCCTAACATCACCCAATAATTTCAAACCAGACCTGCATGCTTCAGCTTCTACGATCAATGCTGACTAAACAAATGGCATCCAACTTGCCGACCTTTTTATAAACACACCTTGTGAATCCCTCAAAACAGCTGCAATAGCACCACATCGTATATTTGTCCATAAAAAAGCATCTGTATTAACCTTGATAGTGCCTAGCGGAGGTGGATGCCATTTCTCTTCATGCTGTTGTCGGACAGGAGATATCCTCGGGTTGACTTTATGTAGTAAGTGCATTGTAGTGTCAACAGCCCATTCTATGGCCTTCCTGTTAGCAATGACTTCTCTCCCATGACTTCGATCATTTCTAGAATACCACAGAGACCACATACCACAAAGAATAATGCAGGTCTCCTTCATTCCGCAAATTGAATTGTCTAGCAAATCCAAAGCCCAAGTCCTAGGATGCAAACTTGGTAGTTTCACTCCAGTCAGTTTACTCACCTCATTCCAGAATAACCTTGCCAAAGTACACCTTGTTAATGAATGAAATGTTGTCTCTGCATCAGACCCACATATATCACAATTGCTAATCGATGCTATGTGTTTTCTATGAAGATTTGCACGACAAGGTATATAATCGTGGATCACTCTCCACCAGAATACACACACTTTTGGTGGGACACTTAACTTCCAAAGGATTTTCCAGATAGTATTATCAGTTGCAGTTGATGTCGAGGAAGTAGAAAACTTACTATCCCTATACTGAGATTCTTATTTTGCAAGTAATTCATATGCAGACTTAATTGAATAGTGTCCAACTTTTTTCCCTGTCTAAGCCCAACAGTCTGAAGATGATTTTCCGAGAGGAATATGCAACATAGCATCTATATCCATCTGTATTAGATTCATTGTAAGAGCATTAGTATCCCATGATTTGTCAACCATATTGATAAGTTCATGAACTAGAGTTGCTCGTGATGTGGGGAGCTTGCAGACTGGTTTGTTAGCAATACCATCCGGTATCCACTTATCGTTCCAAATATTAGTGCTAGTTCCATCTTCAATTCGCTTGATTAAGCCCAGATTCAGAGCTTTCTTTCCTGCAAATATCGCGCGCCATGTGTGTGAAGATTTTTTCCTTTTTGTAGCTGAAAGAAAATCACCATTTGGGAAATATTTTCCTTTAAGCACTCTAGCACATAGCGAGTCTGGATTGGTTATTAGTCGCCAACACTGCTTACCAAGCATGAACTGTCTGATATCCCTAAAACCTATTCCTCCACAACATTTTGGCATTGTGAGATCCTGCCAATTCTTCCAGTGTATTCCTTTTCTATCTTCAGTGCTACTCCACCAGTAATTCGAAAGCGCACTGGTGATTTTATTACAAGTTTCAGGTGCAAGTAAAAAACAGCTCATTGCATAGGTTGGACTTGATAAAGCCACTGATTTAATCAATGTTTCACGACCAGCACTGCTCAAGTGTTGTGCACTCCACCCTCTTATTAGACCCTTGATCTTAGATACAATATGACTGAATACCCCCTTTGTGTTGCGATCTATAGCAGTCGGAAGGCCTAAGTATTTCTCACTCAATGCTTCAGTGGAAATTCCAGTAATCGTCTGCACTTCTGCTTTGATTTCTGCTGTGCAATTCAAACTAAAAAATATGATAGATTTGGACATATTAATCATCTGCCCTGATCCTTCTTGACAGTGGTGTACACATCCATTAGACGTTGTGTACCTTGAGTACTTGCTTTTGTGAAGCAAATACAGTCATCCGCAAACATTAGATGAGATATCCACGGTGATTTTGTACTAACTCGGATACCTCTTGATAAAGGTTGAGGTCCCCACTTTTTTAGCATATTAGATAAGCCTTCTGCACATAACAGAAATAAGTAAGGAGAAATCGGGTCACCTTGTCGAAGACCTCGGGTTGGCTTGAAAGTTTCAGATAAGTGTCCATTAACTCTGACTGAAAAACTAACAGTCTCGACACATTTCATTACCAATTCTGTCCATCTGGTATCGAAACCCATTTGAATCATAATTGCACGCAGATAACTCCATTCAACTCTATCACAAGCCTTTGCCATGTCCAACTTAATTGCATAGTCCCCCTTTTTTCCTTTCTTTTTTTCTCAAATAATGGATACTTTCATATGCAATCAAAACATTGTCAGTTATCAATCTACCCGGTACAAAAGCACTTTGTTCCTCCGATATAATATCATTCATGATCACTCTTAGTCCATTAGCAAGAACTTTGGAACATAATTTATATAGAACATTGCAAAGTGAAATTGGTCGAAAATGTCTGGGATTAGGAATTTTAGGGATGAGAACGAGGATGGCGGCAATTCACCCCCACGTAGAAATGTGAGCATTGCTTCAGTGATATCTTCTTGCATGATATTCCAATGATATTGATAAAAACCAGCAGTAAAACCATCTGGCCCGGGTGCTTTATTAGGTCGCATCATGAACATGGCCTTCTCTACCTCCTCTGCTGTAAACTCTAAACACAAAATTGCATTCATTTCTGTGGTGATTTTTGGTTGCACATATTGAGTAATTTTACTTGGATATGTATACTCCTGTGCTTCGAAGAGATTCATATAAAAAGAAGAAGCAATAGATTCCAGTTGGTTTTGTTCTGTTTGTACTATACTATTGGCATCTTTCAGTGCAGTAATCTTATTTTTCCTTGACCTTTCTCGCGCCTTGGCTTGAAAGAACTCAGTGTTTCAATCACCTTCATTTAGCCACTGGATTCTTGAACGCTGCCGCTCCATGACCTCCTCGCAGTTCAGCAAGTCGATTTTCCCTTGTTGGACCTGAGCGAAGTGAACATCCTCGAATTTGATCAAGATGGTTGCGTAATTGTTTCAGTTCTTTTCTAACAGAGCCAAACTGATCTCGATCCCAAGCTTGCATTTTTCCTTGCATTATTGTTAATCTTTCTTGCACCGACAAAAGATCACGACATCCTAGCATCCATCCTTGCTTTACCATTTCTTCATATTTTTCATGACAGCACCACATGTTTTCATACTGAAAAGGTCGAACTCTGTTACCATCTTTCTCTTGTTTCAACAGTGATATGTGTAGTGCACAATGGTCAGATTCTATTGTCTGAATATGTGATACTCCCGTTCTGTTGAATATGCTAAGGAAGTTGTCATCTGCTAAAACTCTGTCAAGCTGCACTTTAACATTATTGCTTCCTGCTTGTTTGTTATCCCATGTATATGTTAGTCCTGTATAACCCAAGTCTTGGAACCTGCAGTATTGGATAGTATCTCTAAAACCATCTATTTTCCAATCATCACGAGTAGAGCCACCGATTTGTTTTTGTAGCCCATAGAGTTTCATTGAAATCCCCAGCACAGATCCATGGTAGTGTAGCTGCTTGCCTCAGAAACTTTAACAACTTCCATGATTCCTTCCTATGTTCTCTGCGTGGTTCTCCATAGAAACCTGTGAAGTGCCAAGAATGATCCTTACCAGAATCTTCTTTAACCCAGACATCTATATGCGACTTAGAGTATGATTTCACTTCAATGTTTACTTCTTTCTTTCAATATAACACTAGTCCGCCACTGAGACCAGTACTGCTAACTCCAAATGCATTCTGAAATCCCAGTTTGTAACACAAGTCTTATGATCGGCTTGCATTCAACTTTGTTTCTGACAAGAACATCAGTAAGGGGTGATAAATCTCCGCAAGATGGCGGATTTCATGAACTGTCTCAGGTCCCCCACAACCTCGACAGTTCAAACATAATAGACTCATTGTGCCCGGCGGGGGCTGCTTATTGCAGCCGTCGCCGATCTTGCATTCATTGTTTTTTGTTTCTTCTGCACCTCATTGCTGTTATCCTGGCCTGAGGCTGTAGCTAATTGATCTATGCACTCATAAACAATGCCGTGTGGCACGATAGCAGCCACTGTGATTGGTTGCAATTTCACATTTGGAGTAATACCTTCCTTAATGTTGGATTTCCTTTTCCTAGGTTCTTTGCATTCTTCAGTTTTCTCCTTGCCATCATAAAGATCTGCCTTAGTTTTTGGAGTCCTTGGTAACTCAGATGTCTTGTTAATTTCCGTATTATATTCTTTCTTGTCATTCGTGGGTGAAGAATTTTCCTCCACATCTTTCGTATCCTCCCTCTCTGTGTTGTTACTGCTCTTCCGCTGTGGCTGCTGTCTAGTGGCACTCCCTGCGTCCATTGTGCCACCATAGGTTTCTGCTGCAGCTTGACTGAAACTATGCATATTCTTCTTACGGTCAGCAGGAGCACGCAGCCTAATATCGTATGGTAACTTTCCCATATCATCCCTTGGAACCGGTGTAGGGCACTCAATTTCAGTATGACCCATAATCCCGCAAGAAAAACAGAAGAAAGGCAGCTTCTCATATTGTATCTCGTACCAATCTGGTTGTGCTTGCCGATCAGTCTTAAGCATGACTCCACGTCGCAGTGGTTTATTAATCTCAACAGCAACTCTAGCGCGAAGGTATGGGCCACTAACCTTCCCTTCTGCATCTGCTTCAACTTTTATTACATCTCCTATGAGGCCAGCAGCACGAGAGCCTCTCTTTTCATTCATCCAACCAAAAGGCAAATTCAAGATTCGGATCCACATTTCCATTCTTGTAAAACAGACATCGGATGCCTCGAGGGTTTCATCATACTCCCTAAGAATGATTGCATGCTTTCCAACCAACCATGGTGATCCAGTCAATGCTCTATTTTTATCCATCTGACTTCCAAATTCAGCAATAAACGAGTTCTCCCCGCGCTCTCCCACGGAACGCATCTTAAGACCAAATGGATTACCCCACGCTGGTTTCATTGCGTTGGTAATAGTGGTTATATGCAGAGAAGAGGGAGACACAACCTTTCCAATCAAAGCAAAATTCAGAGTTTCTGTGCCGTCTCCATCTTCATCATCACTGAATGCCACAAACTCCCCCTCGTCCTTCGTCAGGTTGAGACGTTGAAGGAGATCGGCTACATGTGCGTCCCCTTTTTTTTGGAGACGATGAGTCAGAGCCACCGCCTTGAGTATCTGCCATAGCAGCAGTCAAAGCGGGGAAGAAGGATGTGACAATCGATCGAAGCAGAGCCGATCGTGCACAAGAAAACAAGTCCAGTTAGAAGACCATCATGTCCGGTGGGAATCCCAGACTAGACGCTGGCATGCTGACTGGGTCTGATCATGAGATGGAGTCTATCGTGGTCGCCGGAGGACGACCGGACTAGCGGTTGATGCGTTGGTGCCGGCGACGAAGACGCTGTCGGAGGAGACGGTTGCAGGCGGGAGCGAGAGCGGTTTGCGTTGTTATTGGGTCCAGTTAGCATGTACCTTAACTACCCGTTACAATTGTCCGCCATGAATCGTGCCGTGTATAAGCCTTATATTTTTCCAGCATTCGCGAGGTGATCGTTGCGAGCCTTAAGCTCAGTGCTTCGTTCCGGCTGTGAATCCGTCCCATTTCATTTGACAGTTGAACTACTTGTAAAAGTAAATTTTGATACCTTTCACAGAAGATCGATCAGGCTGGAAGCTGGGGCCAGTTTGAAAAAGAAGACAAGTGCAAGCCAACGGGGAAGAAAGAAAGACACCAGACAAACAACAAATTAACCAAGGAAACAGCAGACGTGTCACAAAGGTCCATGAATAACTTCCCGGAGTTCTACCGAGCGCCGACGATAGCAGGAGCGCGTTAATATTTCGTGGTGAACCTGTACGAAGCGTAGGAGAGCGAGGCGTTGGTCCAGCTATGATGGACCAGCTCCGCCTTGCACCCGTCCCCGGCAGCGCCGAGCGCGACGTGCAGCGGGTAGAAGTGGTCAGGCGACGGGTGCGCGACCTTCCCGTAGGGCGCCTTCTCCTCGTACCGATTCACATCCTCGTGCCTGACCAGCAGGGCGTGTCAACAACTTAGATTGGTTGGTATAGCCGTATAGGAGGGCCAGTTAGCAAGCAGACGACATTACCTTCCGCTCAGAAGCGAGTCCTTGAGCCAGGTGTCGAACTCCACCGCCCACTGCTGCACCGGCGAGTCGGATGGGCCCATCTTGCGCAGGTTGTGCACGGCGCTGCCGGACCCGACGATGAGCACGCCTTCCTCCCGCAGCGGCGCCAGAGCCCGCCCGAGGTTGTAGTGGTACGTGCCGTCGCGGTCGGTCTGCACGGAGAGCTGGTACACGGGGATGTTGGCGTCAGGGTACATGAGCATCAGCGGTACCCAGGCGCCGTGGTCGAGTCCGCGGCGATGGTCCTCCTTCACGGGGCCGAAACCGGCTTGCTCGATAAGGGCTTTGGTCCGCAAGGCCAATTCTGGCGCGCCTGGCGCCGGGTACTTCAGCTGAATACAAAGTTCAGAGGAGTTCATGATGGTCAGTACTCAGTGTGGATGAGCTAGAAACACCAGGCATGTACATATGCGTTTGATGGCACCGTGTTGAGCTAAACATGCTGTCAGGAGTATCATTCTGATGGTTCTCAATCAGTGATGAAGCTAGAGCAAATATGTTAGAGGTGCACAACTTTATAAAATATTTAATTTAGCTGTTCGTGGATGCATAAATTTTGATTTAGAGTGTGCATATACATAGTGAAAATTTAGCATTTATTAGTAATTTTGGAATTTTCGTTGGTGCATTTGCATCCAGCATTCTAGATGTAGCTTCACCCCTGTTCTCAATAATAAAAAAAAAGAGTATCATTCTGATGGACACGGCAGATCTCGCTTGTAAACCTAACTCCAATTGAGCTTACACCAAACCAGTTGGTCTCTAGAGAACATCATTAGATATTCTGGTAGGTAGCAAAATGAAAGTTCACACACACACGTCAACAGCGAAGCTACTTACAAGATAATTTTATTATTATTTTTGATTCGCAAACGTTATAATGCAGAAACAGAGGATATTGGATGAAAGACTAATCTTTCAGGTAAATGATAGTCACGTGCGCACCACACCTAGCTTCTTTGATGGGCACAAAGCTCATGAACTCATCAAACAGAAAAGCGCACGCTTATCTGTTAGGTTTGGTGAGATTCTGGTCAGCTGTCTCTCTGCAACTCTGCATATTTTGTTTTGCTGCAGCCGCTGCAGGATCGAGCTCAGCGGCCGTGCATGCAGGCAACTTCCCCATTGCATCCTTCAGGGGCCTTTGGATTGTAGGATTTTTGAAGGATCTTTGGAGGAATACTGTTGCCAAAGGAAAATTTCCTATCCTATGGTTTGGCAAGCAGGAAGCACCACTTCTATTCTATAGGATTTTATCCCTTTGCATGTTGATTTCATAAGATTTGTAACATCCACTCCGAGCTCTTGTGAAAATTCCTGTGCACGAAGTATGAGGAGCTAAGTGTTGCTACTGCCAATGAATGATCTATTATCACTAGTCTTGCTCAATAGAAAAGAGAGAGAGTCTTGCTTAATAGAAAAGAGAAGACGCACACAAATCATGTACTTGATGAATTTTTTTTCATCCTTGACATTCCTGTGAAAATCCTTCATTTTCCTATGCTCCATCCAAATGAACTTTCATCCAACATTACTATGTTTTACAATTCTCTGTTTTACACATATATTCGTATCATTTTCCTATACTTTTCTTATTCTTGCATTTTTCAATCCCTGCATTCTAAAGGAGCCCTCAATGTTTAACATGCACATGCTCCGTATGATGTACTAGGAGTATATTATAGTACAAAGAGCGCATTTTTTTTCTTGGGAGGGGAAATATTCTACTCCAGTATGGCAATATGTTCAGCTAATCACGTGGATACTGGCAAGATAGATAGTTGAACTTTATAAGACAAAACACGCGCTCGTGCGCGTGCGCGATGAAATGAAAGATTCCCCGTTGTGCAACTGCAGTCAAACATAGGCAAATTTTCCTATAGCGGAACCATTTGATTACCAGAAACTGCAATGTTTGTGCACCTATCAGTAAAATGAGCAAAATTCGCAACGGAGGCAAAATAGCTGGCTGCAAAATCCTCGCGACATTTTGAACAACAGGAAAGCGAACGGAGAACCTTCCAATTTTGGTGGCGTGGGCATCTCTGGAAACAGGGACGAAGGCCGAAACTATTCGACGCGTCACAAATCGTGGCATCGACATTCCAAAAACAAAAAAAAAAACTTGGCATCGCGGGGAAGATAGCGGGGTGGGGCACGGACCTGGTACATGGGCTTGGGGAAGCCGTAGAAATCGTAGATGGTGTCGTTGGCGCCGCGGATAACGTTGACCACCGGCGTGGCCGTCTCCCAATGGCCGGAGACGACGAGGATGGCACGAGGCGTCTGGTCGCCCGCGACCCGTGCGGGCAGCCACGACTTGAAGAAGTGCCGCGCCGGGATCGAGTCGTCGATGGAGAGCATGGGCGAGCCGTGCGACAGGTAGAAGGTATCCATGGCCTGCGCGCCGCCGCTCGGGACCGCGGTTGCTGCTGCCGCCTCCTCGGTGCCGGTGGTGGCTGCGTCTGACCTCGGGGGCGGGAGGAGGTTGCCGCGCTGCTGCTGCTGCTGCCGCGTCGCGTTTGGTTTGGGTCTGGTTGCTTTGACTAGGCCCTGCCCCATCCCTCCCTCGATAAAACGTCGACGATGTCTAGCGCGCGCCGGGTTTGGCGGGGGTGCGAGAGCCGAGAGGCCCGAGAGGACGGCGCCGGCTGGTGAGGATGACTGTCTGTCCCGGTCGTTCGGTTGGTGGAGGACCGGAGGGGGCCCGGGGTCCAACCAAACACGCACGAATCTTATGCCTCGCGGCCCGCGTGGTGTTGTCTACGTGATCAATGACGCATGAGCCAACATCGTGCAAGTGCCACAAGATACTGGGCTACGAGTGGAAGGAGCTACTGGGCTATAGATCAGTCAAAAATTTTGTTGGGCCATTTTGGGCCTCGTTCGTGCTGTACCAGGGTTTATGGTGGTCAACTACTCAACTGGTCAAACGAAATGTACAGATCACAAACGCCATTCCCGGTAAGCCACGGCGTCATCGTGAACCCCGTCAATACACGCAGTAAATCCCATCATCCAGTCGGCGTCATTCAGAACTCCATTTTCGTTCCATGGTAGGGCATAGAGTTATCGACTTCAAAATATAAATTTCAAATGGGACAGAAGTAGCAGCCCAGAGTCACAAAGAAATCCAATTTAAGTCCTCCGTCTACTGTGCATCAAGGAGACAGAAGCTTGATGCCATTCGAAACCAAAAGACAGACCCAAGCAGCGGTCGTGGTCACGAGTCTCCCGAGAAACAAAGGGTTCCTGTCTTCCTCACAGTAGCGAGTCCACGGAATCTAGATGACTAAGTTGACTTGGACCGGGGCCGACGGTCCGGTGCCGTGAATTGGCCGTGAAGATGTCTCGATCCTTTAGTTTTCTTGAAGACTTTAACCTTAATTTCGCCATGACCATTGTGGTCGCCTGTTTTAGTTTCCCATTACTTTTTATCAGTCCATCATGGTTGCCGTATAAAAGAAGGGTGAAGCTCTAGTATCTCCAAGAAACAAGCATATTCTTGTGTAGGAGACAGGTAGCAACTCCAATTCAAACGATCGCCAATTTGCCATGGCGTCGAGCTCTGCTAAGATCTTCCTGCTCTGCCTGACGTTCTGTTTCCTGCACCAGCTCCAGTCCCAGCTCCCGCACGCCGCTGCAACAGCAACACCCCTCGAGAAGAGCGGAAGCAAAGGCAACCGCGGAAAGACCATCAGCTACACGCTGTACCAGCAGGAGACGATCAACAAGACCGGGTACATCGTGGTGGACGGCGTCGCCGGCGTCGGCGTGAGCCAGACCACCACGCCCTTCGGCACCGTCTACGTCTTCCGCGACGACCTGACGGTGCGCGCCGACAAGGACTCCCGCGTGGTCGGCGTCGCGGAGGGGACCTCCGTCACGAGCAGCCTCGACGGGCTGCAGAGCGTGTCGCTGGCCAAGATCACGGTCGACCACCGCGGGCACCGGGGATCCGTGTCCGTCCTCGGGGGAACCTACAACACCAAGCCGTCGGACTACCCGGTCGTGGGTGGCACCGGCGACTTCGCGTACGCGCTGGGGTACGTCCGGTCCTCGCCGGTGGACTTGCGCGGACGAACGGTAACGTACAAGATGGAGCTTCACTTGTACTGGCCGCCGTATGCCCGCTACGCTCCGGTCCCAAAGAAGCCAAAGAAGCCATAGCGTTTGTAACTCCGCGAGTCGACGTGCAGTAGTGCTACAGCCAGAGCCTACATATATGCCATTTGTAATTCAGTCCGTCGACGTGCAGTAGTGCTGTTGATGCATATATGCCGTTTTAAATTGAGATCTAGTATGATGTCTGAAGTTAATATTAATTATTTATTAAATTAGATTCAACGGTTAAAAATATGGAAGTAGATTTGTGTGAGGACAAATACGATGCTTGAGATTTGTTAAAAATATAGAGGCATATGTGATTGTGAGAGAATCTTAATATATTAAACACCGTGAGTTTTCACGCAAAAGAGCTATTCCACGTCATCTATCAAGTTTTCTACCGTCCGATCAGATCGGAAAACAACGCTGTGCGTCGAATTGCTTTACTTTAGATTTACGTCTAGACACACTTTGTGAGTTTTCCTTCACTCTCTCTCGAACTCCATCCCCAACCTGCTGACCTGATGCACCTTGCCTCTCGAGAATGGGTAGGGTGGAAGCCTGGACAACTAGGGTGCAGGTGGCGCGAGTCTTCTTTCTATCGAGTCCCAACCCCCCGCTAGCCGCCGCTCGAGACGACACGGCAAATGGAAGATGCCTGTTCACTAGCCTTAGCAGGAGGAGGTGACCTCGTGCTCGGTATGTTTTCGTGACGGTGCATGCCCCTCGGCCTCTTGCCACGTCGGCCCCGTCGGAGTAGCTCCTCCCCTTCTCCCCATTGCCCCCACACCCCTCACCCCCACCGGCGCCGGACTGCGCACCCCCCACCCCCCCAGTAGGCGAGCGCCCCTGATATCTTTGATCTTGCTCCGCCGCCCCTGTGCCGTCCCCTGCCTCGCCCCCTCGCCCCTCCCTGCGCCTCCCTGGTCGCCAGCCGCCCACCTCTCCCCCGCTCGGTCACCCCGCACCTCCCCAACCTCCAGTCGCAGCACACCCTCACCCCCGCCCCTCGCCGTCGACGGCCCCCAACACACCTCCAGCCTCGGCCTCCACGACGAGCTCCACCCCCTACGCGGCGTCATCCAATCCCTGAAGCGCCTCACCTCCACGGCCCTCGCTCGGATGCCCTCGTCCTGGCCATGCCCAAGCCGGCAGCCTCGCTCGTCGGTGCCCCTTTCCATGGGAAATTGGTGCTCAGTTCGCGAACTCGTGGCCCCGTCTGCATCCATCAACGTCACCCGTGCCATCGCTGAAGGGAAGGTCGCATCCCTCGCTCCGTCGGCGTTCTGTCCATCGGCACAATATGAAAATACGATCGTGGGGGCGGTGTGCCTTCGTATTCGATATGGCCTAGTCTATGGAAGACTCAAGAGGATTTTTACCTGGTTCGGGCCACCTCGAGCGGTGTAATACACTACGTCCAGAGAGTAGATTATCTCGATGATAATCATACAAGAGTCGGATTCTCTCTTCGCGAGAGGATCTGGAGTGGGTCGAAAGTGCTTAGAGCACGAATCAGAGGGGTTGCTCACGAGAGGGGATGCAAGAACTCTGGGCTCTAGTGGCGTTCGTTGTCTAGCTCGTTAGTTTGTTTTTTGTTGTCTCTCTTTCTCTATCGCTCTCCCAGCCCTCCTTATATAGGGTGGCGCCGGGTTACAAATGGTGGGTCCTACGCGATCTTGTCGCCTCGCCGACAGGTGGGCCCTTTCACTGTCGTCGCCATAATTCGCTTTGCCCAGGTGCGGGCGTGACCCGTCGCGTCGCACGCAGCGGCGGGCACTGTAGCACCTGTCCGGCACTGCTGTGTTAACCACAGTGCCGTCGGGTCTCGTCCGTCGACTGCTGCGGCTTATGCTGGAGTGCCGCCATGGTGAATCTCGTCCCGCCCCGTCAGGGTAGTTAGCAGTTGGCCGCCGGAGTAAATACGCCATTACGCCGTACCTACCTCCCAGGGGCCGGTCCTCAGGGGTCGGTTCTTGGAGGTCGACGCCTTCGTGACTTGATGCAGCTTTCGTAGGTCGCCTTAGGGGTCAAGCCGCGCGCCTGAACACTGTCGTCCGACCTCTAACTTGGGGCCTTACACGTACGAGTTCGGTCCGTGAAGTACCCGGGGTACATGATCCTGACACGCTCTTCACCATCACGACCACATTAATCACCTCTTTCCTCGTCTCTGTTGCTAGGGTTATACAGATTCAGGCAACATTGGTACTCTAGACTCTACTGATTTGCTTTGATCTTTATGCTCTCCGATCAGATGAGTGGCTTGTCAGTGAGGTGATTGGCAGTGAGCAACAGGTACTATGCTAGCCTTCTCAAGTATATGATAGTTTCCAAGTTTTTAAGCAAATTATTACTGCACACAAGAAGTATACAATACCTTGCCAAAAAAGGGAGAGTAGCATAATCTGTAAAATGTATAAAATTAGCACATATATAACATGTTTCTTTACCACTTCTTGGTGCCACGGATTATTTATCTGACAGCAATCATTAATCTTCGTAGGTTTCTGTGTTCTGGCATATGAACTTGGTATTTACCCTTTCCTTGCCAAATATTCGGACCAATCAATCCATTCTGTCCAGAGTGCGTGAGAGATATATTTTTGTTAGTTTTCCTTCGGTAAACCTCATGTAACAAAAACAATAATTTTAGATAAAATATTCAGTATTAGCTGGGCATCTAATATGCATCAACCTAGATAATAAAAATAATTCAGTTGATATTTGAGGTCTATTCAAGTAGTTCCTATACTACTACTCACAAGATACCTTTTTTCTGGCCGACCTACATAGAACAGAGCTCAAGACACTTATAAACATAGCTGTGTGTCATTTTCTACGATCTCAACTAGGCTAAGACTCCAAATTGCACAAAAAAGAAGTTTGGATTCACTCGATCTCACAAAAGCAGTTAACAATCCAGGTGCTTGCTACTTCCTCAATGCTCTTTACAAATATTGAACTTCATGCCTATTTGGCACTTTGTTTTATATTGTCTCCATTTTAGGTCTTTTCAGACAGTTAACGTAGTTTAGACTGTAATTAATTTAGAAATCTGCTTCTACTTGCCTAATTTGTGAATTTGCTTTGGGGTTCTACTCCGGCTCTCCTCTCACGTACTTCTAAGTTTGTTGTGCAGCCATCGGATGCCAGAGTTTGCTTGTCATATACTCATATCAATAGTCATGACTGAGATTGGCCATATGTTTGTGTGGCCTCATTTTTCTGTTTTACTTGATCAAGTGCTTTCACAAGAAATGCAAATCAACATTTAGTGGCAATATTATATCGTCCGTTTCGCAAGAACTGCAAATTGAAAGTCGAGATAGAAACATATAATGCTATTGCTATTGGAGGTCTGTCTGTACTTTTTGCTTATCAACATAGGAGTAATTATTGTTTGGACGACAGTGAGTGCCTGACTATTATTTGTTGCTAAGCCCCTTTTTACTCAAAATATGGTTGACTCATTATGGTAAGCCATTCTGATTATTTGTATGCATTCAGTATTTTATCTCTTCCCCTGACAGAAGCCTGGATAATTACTCACATTTTGCTTACTCTTTGAACGGATACAGATTATGTGATCCTAAATAGGATAAACGGTGAGGAATAGATATGGATCAAATCTTTGTTCAAAGCCTTGCACAGTTGCTACTAGAAGAAGTATCAGCAAAGCAAAGAGCTAGTAAAAGGGGAACTTCCGGTGTCCATCACTTACAAGCGCCTCCAATAGTTCCTGCTGATTTACCTGAAGACGAGAAGAATTGCTGATGATGCAAATAAAACTACCCAGCTGTTTAGTCCAGTGAAAAAGAGAGAATACCAGTGTCTTTATAGCCGGAAGAGAATTATTCTAGAGACAGTTGGATTTCCTTCCAACCAAGAAAACATTCCCAGCCATTCTCAGTTGTGGATTTTTTTTATTTTTATTTTTTGTCTCTGGATCAGCAAAATGAATGGAATAAAGCTGGCTTATGGCAGTAGTGGTAATTGTAATAACCGTATATCTGATGTAGTTTATGTACTCAGATATTGTATATCTTTTTTGAGCCTCTGATAGTTCATATTCTCTAAATCAAGATAATATGTTTACAGGAGTTATACAAATATGAATACATATGCTTCCTACTGATATAATTGTTATTTGCAATGCTCTAATCAAAATAAATTAATGGGAAAGGGACTATCAAACATGTATCAAAAAGAAATAAAAAGCGCCGCAACGCCGCGCTATGTTTCTAGTAAAATTCTATACTCCTTTTTCACAGCAAAGTTGCCCCTGTTGGATAGCCAGACCTCTGGCGGCTGATTAGTGTTCGTGTATCTTACCAGAACTAACAAAAAAACATTTTTTTTTCTTTCTTTTTATAACGGGAGAAGAATAGGACATTTGACTGTGGATGCATAAAATTTTGGAATTTGTCATTAGACACCGTCTATATGTGCTATTGTTTAGATCACACCGTCCCATTGATATATGTCTACACTGCGATTTCGAGTATTTGTGACCAGTACATCGCGAAGAATATTCTAAGAATATTTTATGGTAAAATGTCGATTCTTCCCCTGACTTTATCAACATGTACCACGACGTCGATGAGCTCGGTGAGCCCGAGCGCACGGTAGCTGCAGTGGAGCACCTTTGCTACGCGGGGGGCAGCCGCAACGTCGTGGTACACGTTGATAAGGTTAGGGACACAAATATCAATCAGGCAGTATAATCTAAACAATACCACCTACGTACAATGTCCAAATCTCTTATTTTTTTACTCGTCGGAACGAATTGGAGATGGACTCACATCTTCTACATTGACGTTGTCAATGCAGAGGAGCTAAAGTGCTCAGCAGTGAGAATGAATCTGAGGCGTTTGATTGAAAATGGATGGATAAGATTGATTGTTACAGTAAAAATTAAAAACAATAAATTTCTCGAATGAACAATAAATTATACAGCTGCGATTACAGTAAAATGCTATACCGGCGTTAAACACGGTTCCTCTCACGCTACAGTTCTTCTCTCTATTACGGGGAGAGAATTTGGATCCATCGGAGATGAGGCAAACAGGTTTTGCTCATGTGAGATGTGAATCACAAGGAGATGACCACTGCTTGTGAGGAAAGAAAAAAAATCAACACCTCTAACAATCAAATTGTGCTGATTATGTCTATCACAATGACTTTTTATATATATAAAAGAAAAGAGAAATTCAAAATAAATATATCTGAATTATTAATCTATCAAATGGGATGGTTTTCATGTACCACTACCACCTTGCGCTTCGTCTCCTCCCGTTCTCAGTCCGCTTTCTCCGCCAACCTGTGCGAGGGGACATACCCGTCTCGATTCTCAAACACGGCAGCGCGGCCGGCCTCCGACATCTCCGGCCGGGTCAACTCCCAGTCGCCCGTCCTGTCGCCTCCACGACTCTACCTGTTTCTCCAACCCCGTGCTGCCGCGCCCCGTTGCCCGCCCGCTGCTCATCCTGCTCAGATCCGGCGCAGCCTCCCTCCCGCACCTCTGTACTACTGACTACTAAGGTCGTCAGGTGAAGCTCTACTCCGATGTTCCATGTGCTTGTAGCGCTGTAGCCGTGTAGGAATTGGACCCGATTGCTCGTGGACGTTGCGGTTGTTTCTCCTTCTTGATACTGATGCTCGCCGTTTTACTTTGGTGTCCTGTTTGAAGGTAGGCGGCGCGCGCGTGCGGACCATATGCTGTGGTAGGATCGGTTGGCGAGATCCGGGAACTGGATGGCTCGCTTGCTAGGTGTGTTCTGGTACTTGTGCTTAACCTGTTTTCCTTATGCTGTATGGCTACTGCAACTAATATCTATGGTCATCATTGAGTTGGTGCTAAGCCGCGGTCGCTTATGGGAAATTAAACTGCTTCAGAGTCTGTCAATTGTTGGTTCAATGACTAATAGCCTAGTTTTGCATTGCCATTCCGAGCTGTGTGCTATATCTGAATCTGGTTCATTATGTCACCAAGCATTGAGTCCCCAAGGTCTTTTGATGTGAGAACACAATCTCTGATCCTGCAGTCTCAAATCATATCTACATTTTGATAGTGTTGGTTTGAGATGCACTTGTTTTTCTTTATGATATATCATAAAGAAACCTGAAACCTCGCACATTTTGTTTACAAGTTCTTCCATCCATTCTCCTTGAATTTTTTTTCATAGGTAAACAATAGCACGAAGATAAAATTTAGCAACTTAGCTAAAATTTCCCTCTGTCCATTTCAAAGTTCAGAACTTCAGACAACTTCCTGCATATTCCAGACCATTGCCATGAATATTGCTCCCGACATAGATGGTGCACCTGTTTTATTTGGCTTTCCTGCAGTCATTTTGTGTGCTTTAGGTGGTTCAAGTTCTATTTTTGTTTGGATTGAAACCATGCTGGATTTGTTACTGCAGTTTTCTTGTGATGATTGGTAAAGAGACAATGAAGATGAGGAACAGACAGCGAAAATCATCTGCTCTTGATTTTGATGCAGGATATCGATGTTCTTTATGTTTTATTCTTTGGAGCTTGGTGGGATTTTGTCTTTTTATCTTCTACCTTTCGGTTAAACATCAAGAAGAGAGTGGACAGACCCAAATCTATGTCAGTGGTCTACCTTCTACCAGAGAATTGGAGGAAGTCGAGGAGGAACGATTTCGCATGCCACCTCCTCACAAGGTGAATCCCCGTGCTGTGAAACGGCGGGGTCCACGTAAGCAACCCAAGGTTATTGAGGATTATCTGGATGAGTCTTCAGCATTGCATGCCTTGTTCTTTCCTGACCTTAAAAGTGCTGTGGACCCAACAAAAGGTGGAAATGATAGCATGTACTTTTATCCCGGTAGAGTGTGGCTGGACACTGATGGAAAACCCATTCAAGCCCATGGTGGTGGGATAATGTATGATCACAAGACTACTAGATTCTATTGGTATGGAGAAAACAAAGATGGGCCGACATACCAAGCCCACTCGAAAGGGGCCCACCGGGTCAGTAGAAATTCCTCCTTTTAACTTATTTTTGTTTTCGTAGCAATTCGTTCAGACTTCTAAGCACAATTCCGGTTTAGGTTACTTTTAGTTGTGCTAACCGGTAGCTTCTGTTCGATCACAGATAGAAGTTGATTTTTGACAGAAGTAAAAAGTGGATAAAAAAAAACGTGATTTGTGGGGGTACAGCAGCCCCCGGGCATTTTTGCTAAGAAGACTTCACACAAGCGAGAACTTTGTAGGTATGCGTGCAGTGATAACGTGTTGTGTTTTCATTTGACCAGGTTGACATCATTGGGGTAAGCTGCTACTCATCGAGGAACCTATGGTCATGGACGCATGAAGGAATTGTGCTTCCTGGGGAACCTAATAATGTCACCCATGACCTTCATAAATCAAAGGTGCTTGAGAGACCTAAGGTGATTTATAACGCTCATACTGGGAAATATGTCATGTGGATGCACATCGATGATGCTAACTACACCAAAGCATCTGTTGGAGTGGCTGTTAGCAACTCTCCCACTGGACCATTTATGTACCTTTACAGCTTTCGTCCACACGGTTTTGAAAGTAGAGACATGACAATCTTCAAAGATGATGATGGAACCGCTTACCTCTTTTACTCTTCTCGTGACAATACTGAGCTTCATGTTAGTCCGCTGACAAAGGACTATCTCCACATCACAGCAGCAATGAAGAGAATATTAATAAGGCGACATCGGGAAGCTCCGGCTGTGTTCAAGCTCCAAGGAACTTACTACATGGTCACCTCCGGGTGCTCAGGCTGGGCTCCCAACAGAGCATTGGCACATGCTGCAGACTCGATCATGGGCCCATGGGAGACATTGGGAAACCCCTGTGTTGGAGGTAATAGGTTTTTTCGGCTAACAACATTCCTATCTCAAAGCACATTTGTGCTTCCCCTCCCTGGCTTGCCTGGCACATTTATCTTCATGGCGGATAGGTGGAATCCATCAAACTTGAGAGATTCGCGATACGTTTGGCTACCTCTGTCCATTGGAGGATTGGCAGATGAACCGCTGGACTACACTTTTGGGTTCCCCTTGTGGTCAAGGGTGTCAATTTATTGGCACAGGAAATGGTGCCTCCCTGAAGGTTGGAGGGAGGGATATACCTGATATTATAGCAATTGCAGTGAGTACATAAGACAGCTATATGTAATTGTTAATGGCCCTACTATTGTTTTGGCTTCATGTATTCTAACGGAAAGAAAAAAAATGGATATATTTCACGCTGCTGTTGACGACAACGTTATCATGGTTTGTTTTGGCTACTTTTAGGAATCTAGTCCCCTTGATTTCCTCCTTGCTGGATCAGTTTGCACTAGACACGTACTTTGGCACTCAGGTAACAAGCACCAATTCAGCCTTCGCATTATATCTTCTGTTAAAACTTGTGTGCTTGAAATTTAATGGCACGTCTCATCCTCTTAAAGTTATCTATTTCCTCAAACAGTTTACGCAACTGAATTGTCACATGATGCTTTTCATATCACTGATACAAGTATAATAATTCCTGGAAAAAGGAAACAAAACAGCTGGAGTTTTCCACAGAAATTACTTTTAACACATCTCTATCACCATCTCTCATTTCCTATCTTTTTTCACTTCTCATTAATTCCTGGGCCTAGAGCTAATGACAAGTATATAGAATGAGGCCAATCTGCAGAAAGTGGAAAGGAATAACGTGCCATACAACATTACTAAATCTGAAAATTAGCCCAAGCAAATTCAAACGTCTATCATACCACCACACATCAATAATAGTTTAGTTCCACAAAATTACAACGGTATGGCAACCGTAATAGCAAAAACTACAAGCAGCTATGCTATCAAAAAGTTTCAAGGCTAGATGGCAAGTATGATACCACGATGTCAAACAACACTAGCGATGTTTCCTCTTCTTAGCTTTGGACCAGCTAGAGGCATATTTCCTCAATCTATTAAGTATCCGTTTCTCGCACACACGCAGGACCAGAGAATGATACATCTTTCTTTCCTTGACACAGTTGCACTTTTTCAGTCTCTCTTCATCATCTGCCAACGTGTTTGAACCATAGAGGCTCTCCCTCATGTCAGCAAGTGATAGAAGTGCAGAAGGAATGCTTTTGCTATGTAGTAGCTTCTTTACATCATGAATTTTATCAAGATCATCAATTTCAAAATTTAGGTTGGAACTTGTTTCTTTGACAAGCCTAACCACACTACTAATGATATCATCCTCTTCATTGACAGTTAGATCATCAGCCACACAAATCAACTTGTCATAGGCATCAGCTTTCAAAGTGATGATATAAAGGAGGATTAAAAGTTCAAGTTGTGGCTCTCCATCATATGAAATCTCAAAGTACTCAGCATCTTGGCTGGTGCAACCAGAATAACCGAGATTACGCCACAGTGAAACCGTTGCTCTTGCATGACGTCTGGAGAACATGGATTTGCACCACTTAGTAACCAATGCTAAGTCAATGTTGACAATGTCATATTGGTTATCAAGTTCTGTGAAACCATATCTATGAAGCAAAGCAGCATTCCCCATGGTACCATAAGTATTATAAACCTAGAATGGAAGACAAGAAGAAACAAGATAATGTTACTAGTCACACGAACATAATGGAGATGGAGCAATGGGTCCTTTGGTGTTCGATCTGTACATCAAGGGAAACATGTCAATAGAACGATACCTCATCCCCTTCACTGGCATCTCTTACAACAATCATTTCCAAATCTTCGTCTTTTGTACTTTCCTCTAAGAACAAAAGCAGAAAAGTAAAACTAATGAGTGAAGATGTCCATCAATCAATTATGTAACCTGGTAACGTTCAACGATATACATGCATAAGGTCACGAATAAAACCTGGATGGCTGTTGGTGTTATTTTCGATAGTAGACAGGTCATCACTGGAGGCATCACTTTCATTATCTTCATCTTCTTCAGCATCAGAGTCTGAAGAATCTGACACAGACGTGAAGTGTACATGTTCACCACCAGTCTTGTGATTAAAACTGCGGACAGATGAAAGAAATTAGGCTGGAGACATTTACGGGTTAGTGTTCAGCTTTCAACAACCATATACTACAGTATGTTAAATACAAGTCAAAATGCTGCGGCATATAGAAAAGGAATAGCCAACTAAATAAAATGACCTAGTTACAGAAGAACCATGCAACTTACATGTCAGCCAAGGGAACCATTCCAAATCCGTGGTAGTTATCAATCTCGAAGGACCTTGAAGAAACAAGAGTCTTTGCAGAGAAATATTTCTCCAGGCTAAAATCAGCTGGGTCAACATCCAATTCACCAGAAGATACAAGAGGCTCGATGCATTCTTTCCAGTCCTCACGAAGGAATTCCCTGTCCTGCTTCAGTATCTGCCTAGAAGTTTGCTTTCTTAGTCCTTTCCATGTTTAGCTAACATAAACATAATAGCAATTGAGCTGAATTCTAAGAAATAGTCTTGGATCAATGGGCTCGTTTTTAATATAAGCTTTACTGAGAAAAATTAAGAGAAAGAAGGCATATTACACATTTAATCAACGAGTCACTATAAATCAATTCGCTTTCTGAGAACAAAAGTATCTAGCTGCATTACAATATAAGCCCTTGGCATACAAGAGCAATTCTCACCTTGCCAAGCTCCGTGCCTGCGAGGAGGCGCTCAGCCTCGTCGGCAGGCCAGACAAGCGGCACTGACTCGCGGTCGGGGAGCAGGCGGAGGTAGTCGTACCACGGCGAGTCTTTGCCCCGTGCGCGCTCGTACATTACGGCAACGGCGAGCGCGAAGCAGCCGCCGAGCTCAGCAGCCTCGATGGCCGCCGCGGCGCCCGTGGTGCGCGAGGTGAGGCACGCTCGCCGCGGGATAGTGGCCACCAGGTCTCCCTCTCGGAGCGGCGCGACCGCGCGCACGTGGAAGCCACCGGACTCGCTGACGTCGAGGCGGAGCGCGTCGCTGCAGACAACGCCGTGCGCGCGCATCCACCGCTTGAAGGCGCGGAGGCGACTGCGGGGAAGCATGGAGAGCGAAAAGCTTTAGAGGAGGTGGAGGGGCTGAAGTGTCGAAGAACGGACTGAGCGAGGGGATCTCACCGTGCCGCGGTGTCGTCCATGGCGGCGGCGGCGGCGTGGGTGTCCGGGATTGTTCGTTTTGTCGTTGGGAGAAGCGAGGGAATGACTGGGCAACCGCAGGAGAGTTGGGCTTGATCTGCGCTGCTTCTTTGCTTAGTAGGTCTCCGTGCGCCATGGATCGGCCCACTACTCCCTCTTAATTAGATGGCCCGTTCAGGTCCAGTATTAAATTCAGCCTGAATGGAGATCCAGTATCAAATTCGACTTACGGCCCTTTAAAACTTTGTCTAATGTCCAGAGCGTAACAAAAGAGAATTAATGGAGCGATCAGTTTACATGGGCCCAGCCCAGAAGCATCTCGTCAGGCCGGAAATGGACCGATACTTCTCTTCTCGACAGATGGTCAGTTTTTTTTAGAACTTCTTTGGGAGAGCATCCTCACCTTTTTATTTCATAAAGGTGTATACATGAGCAAGTTGTTACATGTCGTTTATAGAGGTATTAGCAAGGAGAGGAGAGAGGAACAATAATGCTCAAGCATGGGCAACATGTCTATCTGACTGGGGCAGCTTACACACCCAAAGTACAGCATCTTCGCGACACCCCACGAAGAGACGACGAGTGTAGCAAGGAGATAAGGATCGAAATAAAACATAATGTCTATGTTTCTATAGACGTCAACAGCACAATAGGAGAAAAGCATTGTAGTGAGTCAACGAGACGGAGGATGGTGGTCGCACATGCCAAAGAGTAGCAACATCTTCCTCACCGATTTGTATGCCAATCCAATGCCAAAAACCTGCAGCAAAGGCACAGCCAGCAATGAGGTGGGCTGAGCTTTCAACCTTTGTGCTACACAACTCGCAACGATCTGAATCGATGCAATGTTTCTTGAGCAGATTTTCCTTTGTTTGGATGCGGTTTTGAACGAGCAGCCAGCCAAAAAACTTCACCCTAGTAGGGGCACAATTCTCCCAAATGAACTTGTAGTAGTCGCAGCTACCACCTTCTTAAATGATGAACTTGTATATCCTAGACGAGCTGAGGCAACAGGCTTTGTCTTCCCATGGGCAGCGACGAACATCCGAAGCATTGGTGAGGTGAACATCAGCAAGCACGATAGAGTGCTGGGTGAGCTCCTCTGTGACAATAGCTGAGAGACGAGGAACAAACACCGAGCGCAGGGCTGAGCCAAGAACTTGATGGACAGAGGCTTCAAGGCGGCGGGCGTGGGTGTAGAGGGCAGGCATGGCGTCGACGAGTGGGCCAAGAGCCAGCCAACAATCATGCCAAAAAGTAGTGTTGCGCCCGTTTCTCACCTCTACTGTGGTGAGCAGCCGATAGTCTAGGAGCAGCCGACGCAGAGCAGACCAATTTGTACCGGCTTCGGTGGAGTTTGGTGCTTCAAGAGGGCCACCAAATTCAGCTTCCAACCAACGGGACCATGCTGTGTCCGTCGCTGCATGTGCCCTGTGTAGCAATTTCATGACCTAGCTGAAGGAAGGGGATGCATGTACTCAATTCTTTCACATGAAAGCAAACTCACGCAGCAGGAAAAACTACATCTCATGTATCAGAAAGGAGGATAATTGTTATGTTTGGTCTCATGAGGAGAAGGCAGACGAAATTCGCAAATTCCTCACGAGTGTCATGGGCACGAAACAACCACGGCTTCAAACCTTCAATTGGGAATAGCTCAACCTTCCACAGCTGCAACTGAATGGTCTTGATTTGCCCTTCACTGAAGATGAAGTGTGGCATGCAATCAAAGTTTCACCAGCAAAGAAAGCGCCCGGTCCGGATGGATTCACTGGGGCTTTCTACAAATCTTGTTGGAATATTATCAAACATGATGTTATGTCAGCCTTCCAGAGCTTTTACAGTCTGAACACAAGGCCGCTACAGAAACTGAATACGGCAACCTTGACTTTGCTTCCTAAGAAAGAAGTGGCAGAATTTGTGAGTAATTTCAGGCCTATTAGTCTAATCAGTTCCTTTGTCAAGCTAGTAACCAAGGTGCTTGCTCTTCGGTTGTCAAGACATATGGACAGTTTGATATCTAATGCTCCAAGTGCATTCATCAAGAAAAGGTGTATTCAAGACAATTTTCTCTATGTTCGCAACTTGGCCAGAGCCTATCATCACACTCGCTGCCCTGCTTTGCTGATGAAGCTCGATATTACTAGAGCCTTTGATTCCGTGTCTTGAGAATATCTTTTGCAGCTGCTTGAGCATAGAGGCTTTCCATCTAAATGGCATAATTGGATAGCATTACTTCTGAGCTCCTCCTCTTCATCAGCCCGGCTTAATGGTGTTCAAGGGGCTCTGATCCCTCATGAGCGGGAACTTAGACAAGAGACTCCCTCTCTCCATATTTATTCATTCTGGCAATGGACACCTTACAACATGTCTTTCTGAAAGCTTCGGATGAAGGTTTGCTCACACCGTTGAGGGGACGCCACGCCTCCATGCGCGTGTCCCTTTTATGCTGATGATGCTGTGATTTTCCTTAATCCAACTACCAACGATGTCAGTAATACTCTGAGAATACTTCAGTATTTTGGTGAAGCTACCGGACTAAATATAAATCTGAGTAAGAGCTCGGTGGCGCCGATTGCTTGTGCTAGTCTAGACCTCAGTGACATTTTACAGGGCTTTCATGGACAACATGTCTCTTTTCCATTGACTTATCTGGGTCTTCCGTTGTCCTTAGGACGGCTAAGAATTGTGCACCTGCAAAGCATCTAGGATAGAGCTGCTTCCAAACTAGCCTCCTGGCAAGGGAAACTGCTTAATTTAGGTGGTCGTCGAAAGTTAGTACGTTCTGACTCAGTTTCCTCCCTACCTATCTCCTTACTTCATTGAACCCACCTAAGAAATTTTATAAAGACTTTGACAAGATTCGAAGAAGGTTTCTGTAGGCTCGTTCACAACAGATCCAAAGAGGGAAATGCAAAGTCAGTTGGGCTAGAGTTTGTCTACCACTGTCGCGCGGAGGCCTTGGTATCTCTGATTTAGAGAGATTTGGCCGCGCCCTCAGGTTGAGGTGGTTGTGGTTCTAATGGAAGAGTCCGCATAAGCCTTGGAATGGTATGGAATTACCTGTTGACCCAACTGATGAAGCTCTTTTTGCAGCTGCCATAGTTGTCACTATTCATAATGGAAAAACAGCAAAATTTTGGAAGTCCAGTTGGATCAATGGGTTAGCCCCGGCTTCCATATTTCTAGCTTTATTTAAGCATAGCAGAAAGAAAAATAGAAAAGTTGCTGAAGCTCTCGCTAATGATATTTGGATCAGAGACATACTCCATAACCTCACCAGTGATCTCATTGACGATTATGTGCAGCTATGGACCTTAATTGATGATCAGAATATCTCTTTGTCGGTACATCAAAAGGATGAGATTGTTTGGAGCCGGACCTCTGACGGTGAATACTCGGCACACTCAGCCTATGAACTTCAGTTCGACGGTGGTACGTTATCCTTCTTCCCAGAACGTGTCTAGCAAATCTGGGCGCCGCCGAAATGCAAGTTTTTTCTCTGGCTCTTGCTCTAAAACCGGGTGTGGACTGCTGATCGCTAGTTACAAAGAGAATGGCCAAACTCATACTTTTGTCAGCTCTGTTCTCGTAATCTGGAGACCGCTCATCATCTCTTCACAAAATTCTCTGTGTCACGGCACATTTGGAATGCTGTCAATTTTTGGATCAAGGATGGCCGTTTGAATCCGGTTAACTGGAGTGCAACCTAATCCTGCGCAGACTGGTTTATTGTCTTGACAGATGATCTTTCTAGCAATAAACGGAAAGGCCTCTGCAGCCTGATCAAGATAGGTTCAAATCGGTTCCGGCGTCTAGTCTCTGATATTAGGGATGAAGCCGGCGTAGTGTGGTGTTCGGCGGGGGCAAAAATTTTAGCTGTGATTGTTGGACGAGTTAGTGAGTAATCTGTGTATTTCGAGTTGCGTTTGCAGACCTGTTTTTGTTCCAGGCGGGCCATGCACATTGCGCTCAAACGTCTTGTAATTATCTCTATTCCTTCTTATATTGAAAAGCCGAAATCCTTCCGGATCTTTCAAAAAAATGAGCAAGCACGTGTTCTGAAGTGAGAGATCTCGAACACCCAGGCCACCATCTTTCTTAGGCAGATATGCCTTGACCCAACTGACAAGACACTGAGCACCAGATGCAGATTCCTCACCAGCCCAAAGGAACGCACGACGACGAGCATCAAGAGCATCAACAACACCTTGAGGAAGTTCCAGTGCTCCCATTGCATACACAGGCAGGCTGTCAAGCACAGAATCCATCAGGACGAGACAACCACTATGGTTGAGGAGGCTAGCCCACCACCCTGACAGATACCTATCCACACTTGCTATAATTCTGAAAGCTGAGAGCTTCAACTTCTCGTTGGAGAGCTGGAGACCACCCTGACAGATGGTCAGTGAAGGTGATCCAACGGAACGGAACACCTCGTGAAGAGATTTGCATGACAGACAGAAGCAAGTTTGTTGCTCACAATTTGTCTCGCTTTGTCCCAATTATAATGCTGTTAGGTTTAAAAAAAATTATAATGCTGTTCAAATACTCTCCAGTACTACAAGATACTTGCAGCAACAAGAACAGCGGAGTCTGGAGAGAATAAAGCTTAGCAAGCGTACCTCTCAAAGTGGGCAGAGTAGAGTGCACGTCAATAGCAATGGTGCTGCTTTGTGAGACGCTGGCCACCCAAACCCGTCGCATCGTCTCACAAAACACGGGGCACTGTAAGCCCACCGACCGCTCCTGTGAATCCGTACTTCGCTGACAGGGACGATCATGATTGGAATCTCATCGGTGCTCCCATCACTGGTGCACATGCAGTCGCCCTTGTCTCCGGTCTCTCTCTCAATGCGGGTCTGTTATCCCAATTGCCACCCAAAACATCTGGTCCAAACTTCTTGTGCTTAAGCCTTAAACCTGCCTTCAGAATCCATGCGGTCCGTTGAGCGACAATCAGAAACGCGAGAAGCCTGTCTGCGGACACCGTTCGACCTAAGCTCAGCAACGTGCTCTGCTGCTCCGCCCCTTCCATCAGCCGCACCAAAAACCGCCGCGACCTTGGCCGAATCCATCCATCCATCCACCGCGCTCGGCCTTTTGCAAGTGGGATCTCGCGCGACCGATGGGCGGCGGGGCCGTACGTACTGAAACGGCTAAACAAGCCCATCCTTTGCGCGATTGATGGGCTGGTAATAGTAATAGAATTTTCAGATTAGCGAATCGTCGGTGTCGCGGCGCGCATGTGTCGAGAGAGAAAAAAAAATGGCTTCGCGGTGCGGGGATTTGATTCGAGAAATGGTTTCTCGCGGTTCGCGGTGCCCGGCGCTTTGGCGACAGGGGAGGGTCCCGCGACGGGACAAAAGCGGCCTCGCAAATGGCTCGTCAAGGGCCCATCCGTACCGTACCGCCAGCAAAAGCAGGCTCAGGGGAAGGACGAACCACGGTGACCGGATATACCCGTGGTTCGTCACGGTGACCGGATATACTCGCAAATGGCTCGTCACGGGACAAAAGCAGGCCTCGCAAAAACAGACCGCTGATGAGTCTTGAATAAACCCGTGGTAGAGTAATTTAGGAGGATATACTCTGACACGTGCCCGGATGAACCACGGTGGGAGAAGACGGTCACTGTGGATCTGTTCTCTGATGTCTTTCGGTGACATCTACAGACAATGTGCTACAAATGGGCGTTGAAACTATAGAAAAGAGCTAGAATGACATGGCATAAGCAGCAGGTTAGTAGATATACTGATGATGAGATTCTCAGGCTGCGGGTGCATGCCAACTTTTAGGTAAATGTCAGGTTTAGCTACTCGTCCTACACAGAAGAGGGCTCTTTGTCCCCTTATTACGCTTCGTACAAATTAACGATGACATCCTTTGACTTCAACGAGCCGCTGTGGAGCTTCAAAAGCATGCGCGAATCTTGTACTCGTTCGAAATTGGAAGCAGTTGCTGTTCTCCGTTCCGTTGGGTTTCCTCGATGTCACTAGTACCTAAACAAGAACTAGTTCTTGTCTTGACCCGGAGAGGATCATTTCTAAGTCGAGACCGCTCAGACTCAGTCAAACATGTAGATCAGCATGGTCCCAAGTACACGCACGAGGATCGGACGTCGTCAATTTGCCTTTGACCAGTCATGTCCGCTCCGTAACACGCGCCGAGACTCATGGTCGGCCTCCGTGTGAAGAAAAACACGAGTCGATCACACGCTACAGGAAACTAAACAACGCTCTACTTGTTCCACAGGGAATGCCTAAGCTAGAGCATCACCCACGTTGGACGCGGATTTCAGTGGCGCCGCCGGCCGACGAAGGCTAGCTGAAGATTGGGCACTCGTTGGTTCATGTTTACCTTAAAACTATATCAAGTCGCTGGCGAACCTAATCTGAATCAGTCCAAGTTTACTCTTCCTGAGAAGCATGTCCAGCCATGCACCCCTCCCCCTCCTCGGCCAAACAAACAGAACGCTGATTCCCTCCGTGTGAGAACCATTTCGACCCCTTATCCTTCCCATTACTGGGAGAATGAAATGCCTCGCTCACAGCAGCATACAACACCTGGCGCGGATTTTCCATATTTGCCAACGGGGTACGCGCATAGTTAGGCAGGCATCGGGTGGTCTGGGCGCCGGGTTCTCCCCGTGCAATGCAGATCCAAGCAAAAGTTCCAAGCCGCGTTTGGCGGCGCGGCCAGCTGGGTGAGTGAGGTGGGGTGCCGCGGCGACGCACATGCGCGCACGCGAGCGACCGGCAGATTAGCGAGTTAACTAAGCGAGCGGCAATGGTTTTCCGCGAAAATCCTGATGACCTCGGTGGCATCTCTCTGATCTGGGGTACGCAGGGTACGCTAGACAGTACTGCATGGAGGCCGGGCAGACGACAGCCAACAGGTCGGCATCGCGTGGCGCTAGTGGCGTATCACTAGCTGCGATGCGCTGTACTGCGCGCGCAGCAGATGGAATCTGTGGACGCCGGGGCAGATCGGCCGGCCGCTTTGTTTATCTATCTGAGGTCCGAGGCCTATTGTTGTTTACTCTAGCCCGCAATGTGGCGACGCCAGAATTTCGCTGATTGATCTGGCTCAGAAGGAGATACGATCGGCACAACGCACTATCAGTTCTCGTGATGATCCGATCCATCTGCCGAGCGATCACTGGACAGGCAGGATGCGGTTTGCCCTGGACAGAGCCGCACTCACTGGCTCACTGCCTCAGGGGATTTTTTGTGTCGGATCCACTCTGCGGGGTGAATGTGAATCGCGTCCGCGGGTCCTCCTTCCGCGAAGGCAAGCCAACGCAAGGAGCGCGTGTGCCCGCTGGTTTCCACTCGTGCGCCGCATGGGTCCGCGCAGAGAAACCGGCAGACGGCGGCGGCGGCAAGCAACTGGACCTCTTGCGGCACCGTCACGCCTCAGAGGAATATCGGGTTAATCGAAAGTCCCGACTTGATTATACGGGGCTCTTCGTTTCTCCCACTGACAAAAAGTCCCCTTATAAAAAACTCGTCTCGATCATTGAATCGTAGATGAACGTGATTCATGGATTGCTCAACCCTTCGATCAACAGTGAAGGTGAAAAAATTTGCCGCGTCGCCGTCGCTTAGCACCGACAGATTCGCTGGGGTTCACCGGGACAGAGCTACCCGCGTCGGCCGCCTTGGGACTTCTGCTTGTGCCTTGTGGCCCTGACCGCTGTGACGGTGTTGCCGCTCTCAGATTTGCCTCTCCGGTGACCGACGGGACACATAGCCACACGCGTTTTTAGCTTGTCCACGTGCCCGTAATTGCGCAGCTGTGAATTGAGCTACTCGCGTTGAAATGCTATGAATCCGACAAATCACAGTTCAAACAATTGCAACAGTTTCACCGATTTTACCTGGGTGGGGCTCATTCCATTCGAGTGCAGCCCTAGTACTCCACTGTCCACATTGATCACGACTAGGATTCCTAGGAGTAGTAGATTAGCTGAATTAGCCAGCCGTTAGGCAAAGAATTTTGTCCGTAATTCCGTGTCGTGCGGCATGTCTATTTCGTACTACTATAGGTTCAAACTGGCGATGATCTTCCGTTCTGTTGGGTAAATATATCTGATCCATCCAAAACCTCTGGTGCACTGATGATAGCACTAGACATCGTCCATGTCATTCCAGGTCTTCCAAGACTTCATTCGGTTAGTTTCGACCTAACGGAAGACATAGTTGAAGCTGACGCAGATCCAGATTAATTTCAAAAACGTGCGCGCGTAACAATCTTCTTCAACGCCGTCACTGCATCTGCATACTTGCACTCCATGTAACCTCATTGCCGGCGACTCGCAGCTGTGAGCTGTCATAGCTCTGACCTGGACGACAGCAAGCCAAACTGTGTGCCAAACCAGACGCTGAATTCAGCAAACACATGCTTATCGGACACGCTTTGGTTACGTACCTTCTCCGCTTCACTAGATCCAATTCAAAGGAGTAATTTTGTTTGGCGACACTTTGACTTCTGTTTCGTTCATTTCCAAATTTGAGGAAAACATTTGGATTATTCTTGGGCTTAGTTGCCAAGTACTACGTAAAACTTTGCCATCATCCATAAACAACTAGTAGTAGTACTGCATTCTTCTTTATCAGTTCAGAGGCCGCCAAACGGTGATCTCTTGCCTTTACCACTGTTCGCAATATTGGCATGAAATCATCTGATTAAACAAGACCATTATCCAGCTAACCAAATCCACTACGAACCAAAGTCCATGTCCGATTTGCCGCCGTACCTTTTTAGGACGGCCAAACGTTAGGCTAGCTGCCAAATGTGACGTGAACATCTACTGCCGGTGCTACCAATATTGTTAAGAAAATGCTATTCTCTACGTTCATTTTTTATATGTCGTTTTAACTTTGAGCATAAAAATTAAGAAAAAGTAAAAAAAATATAGTACGCAGAAAAAGAAAAAAAAAAGATAGAGATTAGGATTTATTATGAAAAAAAGTGTATTAGAAAGAGAAAAAAATGTATTAAAAAATAAAAATAACATATATTAAAAAACAAATTTTAAATAGTAAAATGACTTATATACGTGAACAGACTCGGTATGATAGTATTTGCTCTCGACTCGCATTTTATTCGCAGAAAACAAAAGCAAATCCTGTTTCTGTACGGTTGGGGAGCGCCGTGGGTCGACGGAGTTGCCGTCCTGAATCGTTGGCTCGTTGCAAATATAGGAGTAGGTCGGTTGATACTTTGGCCTTCGGTACCTGTCGCCGTCGTCCAGCGGCAGATCGCTTACCCACCATTGCCGAATCGAAAACCAGCCTCCATCCAAAAACAATTGGGTGAAGAGAGAAAGAAACTGATGTGCCGGATGGAACCGCACAACAGAAGCATCAAGTAAAAGGGCGTAGCTGCGGCTGTGAGCTTAATTCTTTGGCACACGTCCATCGATCCTAGCCACCCCAAGTCTGCCGGTGCCGGGCACAGCGCACCAGCCAGTCAGCCAGATCCACAGTACCGGCGACCAGGCCGAAGCAACAGGACGGTGAGAGAAATCGACGTGCTTCGTAACGAAGATGACGTACACACCGTGTGAGAGCTCGTAGGACCGTCATGCTGCTGTCGTACAGGGACGGGATAAGCCTGACTCTAATTTTTGCTAAGCAAGGTGGGAATAAGTTGTACTGTGCAGCCAGCGAAATCGGCCAGAATGCCGGCGACGGGTCCCCTTTGTATACACCGTTTCAGTGATGCGAGGAGCAAAATTCGGTGGTTGCCGTCTTGCTTTCAGGCTTTGGCTTTGCATTGTTCCCGTGGCCCCTCTCCTCCTGTTTAGATTCCGTGGCGTTGATCTGGATAGGCTACTGTCGAATTTGGGGGAATAGTGTTGTCCTCTTCCCAGCTCGTCATGCTAATTCCAGGCGGAGTCCCCGATACATCAACAGCAGCACGCGCCACGCGGGACGCGGGAGAGCTACCTGCGACTTTGCGAGGCCGACGCCTCTCATGAGGGTGCGTTTGGTTAGAGAATAAGAATGGGTGGAATCATTTTATCTATGTTTTTTTAATGGATCTATTCATATTGATTGTTTGGTACTACTTTTGTCTTAATAGAAATTTATTTTTAGTTTTTGTTGACTATTACTTTGACCAATAATTTCTATAGATTTGATTAAATATAAAAATCTAATATTTGTACTTTTAAATTTGTCGAAATAAATATTTTCATAATATATATAATTTATATTATTAAAACTAATTAACTTTATCAAAATCAATGGTCAAAGTCGTAGTCAACAAAATCTAAAAATAAACTTTTATTGAAACAGAGAAAGTAGGTTGGATGGAACGGTTCATTTTTGTTTGATTGGTTGGATATGTATTTGATAGACATAATTAACTAATTATACTAATAAAATAATAGTTATATTACTATAACACACTAATTTTAATTAATATTATTAATACGTAGAAATGAATAATAATTAAAAAATATGTTAGTATCACTAATTATACTATAATTCTGTTATAAATTAAATAAAAATAAATATATTAATACTTATCAAATATAATATTAAATAAATAAATCTTAATTAACAATAACATAAGTTAATTATCATTAATCATATTACTAACCAGCATACTTAGACAAGGTGGACGAACTCATCCAACAAAAAAGCCGAATAACTCAATTCTGTATCTACGAAAAATATTTTGTAAACTTGGATGAGTCCATCCAGGCTGACAAGGAGCCAAACAGCTCAAAAACGCTTGATGCAACGAACCTCTGGTTTGCATCCAGATGGAGACTTGGTCGCCAATGCGCATGCGTGGCCACTTTATGCAACAAACTGACTGGCAAATGAATGTTCAGGTTATGCACCGAATGAATGATCAGAATCTTTGAATGCCAATTTTCATGAAATACTTGGTGATATAGTTGGTCAGCTTGATCCAACAACCGTAAAAATTGGCAATATAGTTGGCGATATATGATTTTGGCGAGATCATGTTCTGCTTTCAAAAGAGCTGCACTTCAACGAATTAACCAAAATTCTCCTGCTCCCTCCGTCCAAGCATAAGTATTTTTTAGATTTTCAAATATCACCTTTTGATTATTTATTTTATTAAAAAATTATGACAATATCATTTATTTTAGAGTAAATTTTACAAAACTGCATGTTCTTTGATGAAACTATCACAAAACTACAGTTTTAAGAAAGTGTATCGCAAAACTAAACATTTTGTAAATACTTTATCACAAAACTATAGATTTAAGAAGGTATATCACAAAACTACAAATTTTGTGAGTAATATATCACAGAACTATAAATTTAAGGAGTTAATTTATAAAAAAACTACAGATTTATGCTTTGTAAAATATGTAGTTTTATAATACTCATAAACACTAAATATGTAGTTTTTTGATACAATTTTTAAATCTATAGTTTTGTGATAATTTTATCAAACAACATGTAGTTTTGAGAAATTTACTCTTTATTTTATTATGAAATAATTCATTATTAAAAGTGTTTTAAGCTTAACTTATATTTTTTTTATTTTTGTAATTTTTTAATAAGATGAATAATCAAATATTGATTTCAAAAAATTAAAAACATCACTTATTTCGAGGCGGCGAGAATAGTACCTAAAATCATGACTGATTTCAACATCATATGCCCAAAAGAAAACACGATGCACAGTCATTGTGCTGTGGAAGGATTTAATTTAGTTTGGTGGCTGTTGGGGGATGAAAAGCCATGAAGGCCGGCACGTTTCTCCCCTCGAAATGGACGAATAATTCTGTTAAAAATCCAGCAATTCGCAACTAAGGCAACTGTCAATATAGGAAGCAATCCATTTCAATATGACAATATGCCAACGCGCAGATAGCAACAGGCCATGGATGAGGGGGATAAGCAAGGCCGCGATCTGTAATATACAAATATCTTTTAGAGTATAGTATCGAAAAGGTAAGGCATAAGCGTCCGCAACATAAATTGCAAGTACTCTTAAATACTCCATGTACAGCTGTAGCACTTCAATGTAAAGATACAGTTAGTACATGTGACCAATACAGAATGGAATACGTAAAGAAAAGAGAAGGTAACATGCACATCACATGAAGAATTTCTCGGCGCCTTTGCTTGCTCCAAATACTGCTCCTACTACTCCCTAACAAATGAAGTCTGGGGTAGAACCAACGGGTTAGACGAGGACAGCATCTCGACCACGTCGCATTCAAATGATGCATTTTTTTTTGTACTACCGATACTGATATGGCTACACGCTTCCATGTGTCGCCCTGATCCACGAGCTGTGACTGGCTTCCGTATTTTGTTTCTGAAGCAGCGTGTTTTTCTTTCGCTTTTTCTAGGCCACAAAGCTATCCTGCGAGGTTTTGTCTCCTGAGGCCAGAGGGACACGGTCCCCCCGCTCCGACCGCTACCGATCGGCGCCTAGTCCTGTCGCATCCGCCGCTCGCTGCTTGTTCCGAACACGACGCGACGCGACGTCGTCACGCCCTTTTCATCATCTTGTTTCGTATCCCGGTGCCTGAGTTTTTTCCCTCCATTTTCACATCGTCGCTGGCGCTTGCGAGTTGTGATATTGCGACGGGTACATCTAGGAGAGACGGAGCCGTGAGAGACCGAGGCGATCGCATCCTGGCGCATCATGACGCGCGCGCGCATACTCCGAGTAAAAACCAAGTGGGCAACCTGTGAAATGCCGAGAATGAAGGCCTCAGGAGGTAGTGAGAACAGGGTTCCTCACTTCACCCCGATACTATATCCATGTGACGGGGCAGCAAAAAATTGAAGGGAATTGCTGTGAAACACTGTCAATTCTTATAGGAGATGGCAGGAGTGCGGGGTGGTTGGTGGGCACGAGCACAGATCCAGAAGGGTTCGACGGCCAACGGTCTGTCATTTGCGTAATGCGTCGACATTATGTGATCGCCGAGGATTAGTAAACTTAAAGCGGATCTCGAGACGCATCACGCAAATGACAGAAGCGCACCCGCACGCGAATTACGCTCTCGGATGTAACCTGCGATGTGACTACTGTTATCAATCGTTTTCTGCGGTAACTTTCCTGCCGTCTGGACCGCAACGTTTGCAGCTGGTTATCGTATCACTCGTCGCTGCAAGTTGCAACGTTGTTTGAGTCGTGGTTGGTTCGAGTTTTATAAAATGGTTGTGATAAGAAGAGGCGAGGCCATCTGCCGCGGCTATCCACGATGGCTCTCGCGCCCTTTCTCGCTTTTCACGTATCTGAAGTTTGCAACAACCGTCTACTACGCCGTAGAGTATGAGTGCTGTGCCAACCGCCACCCACACAATATGCCGCATCTAACCAGCGCCCGCTCCGGCGAGATCCTCGCAGCGGGCCAGCGGCTACGTCGCCTCTATCTGGAGCGCGTACGCCGGCTGTGTCGTCTCCTATCGCCGGCCGCGGTCTCCATGCAAACGACGACGGCCAACGTGTTACCGCGTCGGTCGGACAGACACCAGCCACGTGATCGACGAACGCGCAAAGCAGGCTAGCGAACGCCAGTTCATCGTTGGACAAGACAAGCCGCGGTATAAATTGCTGTAGCAGCGCCGCTACAGTGCTGAATTTCCATTTCCATCTCGCGTCGCTGTCTGTCCGGGTAAGCAGCCTCGAGTACAGGACCGCCGGGGATGCGCCGATTGAATGCCCCACCCCACACAGGTGACCGCGTCCGGAGCTACTAGTAGCTCGGCCACCGCGCGCGCCATGCCACGCCGAATTCGCCAGTCCAATAATAAAGGGAGCGCTTGTATCTGAGAGACAGGCTTATTTCAGCCAGATTGAATACGTATAAAATCGTTTTGTTTGGTTGCTTGTTTCTATTCAACTCGGCTCAAATGAGATATTGTTTGATTGGCTGTACAAGTATCTGCTGCACTGATTATAAAATATTAAATAAATATTAAAATAATAATTATTGAGTTCAAATCCATAATACAATAATTATTATATAATATCAAATCTTAATTTATTTAAAAAATATTAATATCATTTAAATTATACTAATTCAATGCTAATATCATTATTAAGCGGCACCCCGCCAGCCAGGCTCAGCAGATACGAGTTCCAATCTCATCTCAACGGAACCAGGCTCTCGGGCCTCTTTTGCATCCGGATGAACAGGCATCTGATGAGCCTCGTCGAGCGTGGCACAGGCTACCAAACACGCCCAAAGGCGGTGGACAGGTACGAGTCCCCGCATCTTTTGAACTTTTTTCTCTGCAAAGGGATCAGTGATTTTTCATCATCGCTTCGCTGGACGACAGGGAAGGAGGAAACCGAGCGGCGTTGGGCGCGTCAGAGACCACGCGAACCGGATGCATGGACGGATGGGCGCTCCGACACCTCGCAGGGACGCCGGGAAGACGTTGCTCCATCACCACATTCATGGCGTTTCTTCGTTGATCAGGTCCACAAACATTATGAGTTTCGCAGGGGGGGACGGGGGACGCGAGACCCACCCGGGGTCACGTACAGTCAGCACCTTCGCTTTCTCCGTCCTGGCATTCGGCCATTCGGGGTCGTGTGGTTTGATTACCATGGCAATTTTTCAATGACGGTAGTTTTGCAATGTCGGTGGAGATGCTCATTAGGGAAAAGGTATGAGAGAAGTTTTACTAGCCATAAGCTAAAAGGCCATAAATTGATTCTATGCTTTCAGCCATAAATTTACTAGCAGTAATAATTTCCCAACCTGAGCAAACACAATAACTACGGCCAAAAAATAGAGGCAGCTAAATAAAGCTTCAACTAAGAACCCTATTTGCTTTGTCAAGGCCCAAGGGGTCAATGTTTTATCGGGGAGCTAATATGAAATTATGGAGGGATGGGCCACTAACAGGGCGGAGCTAGAATTTAGCTTCGAGGGATGCTAATCTTCTTGTTTAGTATTTAAATGAGCTATTTAGTATGTAAATTATCAGAATTTAGTACTTAATATAAGCATTAAGCATGATTTCTAAGAGAGGGTGCTGTAGCGGGGGCAGCACCCGCTCTGGATCCTCCCCTGGCCACTAATAGTTATCAGCACGGACAAAAGAAATAGTCAGCCTTGGATCAGAATGTGAAATGGCTTTTTTTCTGGATATTATGGACATATCTGTACGATAATACTATTGCGGAAGGTTCCTAACAAGCAATCACAGCTAAGCAAAGCATTGAAAGTTGTTAAGTTTGGTGCCGGGTTGACGCATTTTCTACGTTCCTCGAACATGGCTTCACACTGCTGAATGATGAATCCCCAAAACACGCCAAGTCGATCCCAATTGTCAGTTAGTCCCTTGTTCAAAGCAGGTCAATTTAGAAACTAAGCTGAGCTACTAGTGGAGTGATTTAGTACTCCATACTTGCATCCGAACGTCCGAGACACCGTCACAGCAGAAATCTAAACCATACCATCAATCCTCTGCTACGTCGCTTTAGCAACGCGTCACTCCCCACTGTGTGTTTCCAGCGCTCATATCCTCCTCACCGACTCCGCTCATCACCCCAGGATGGGCGACTGACGGCAGAGCACACGCACAAGACGGAGGAGAAGATTACTGTTAGCTGCCGCGTCCCGCGTCCGCTCGCGTTTCCCATTTTTCATCTGCCCTGCTTCGCTCACCCGGCTCTCGCTTTCCTCTTCGCTCTCTCTATTGCGGGGCCGTACCGCCACATGTCCTGCGTTGCTTGTAGCAGTAGCAGTATAAAATCTCGCTGCTTCTCCCCCCGCTCCATCCCCAGAGCTGTGTAGAAGAAGAGACCACCGGGAGCCGCTCAGCCGCCACCTCGCCACCGACTGCGCTGCGCTCGCCATTGCTGCGGCCTCGTCCTGCCCCCGCGAGCCTTCGCTGCCAAGCCAGCAAGCTAGCTTGCTTCCTTCCGGGTACGCGCGGCCTGCCGTAGCGCTTTGGCTCTGTCGATCTGCTTCCGGCGCCTTCTCCGTGGGAGGCTCTTGATCTGTTCCTTGTTCCTCGGGTGCTCTCTTCCGCTGCCCGTGTGGCGCCGCCATTTGCTTGGTTCGGTGACATCTGCCCCGCGGGCGAGCGGATTTGCTTTCGTTCTTCGTTTTCTTCCGCCGATTTGTTTTGTTTGCTTGGAGGTTTCTAGATTAAGGTTTTTGAACTTTCTTCACTGTGCGTTTTTCTCCAGTATTTCTTCCTTCGTTGCTACTGCCCCATTTGCTCCCTAGCTACCTGCTGTGTTTCCTCCCACTCGGCTGTGAGGAGATATCTCTATTCCTGTGTGGACTTTTTTTTTTTTTGTTTCGTTTCCGTTAACTGAGCGTTCGCAGTTTGGTTTCTCCGTTTCAGATGAGCGGCGGCGCAACCGGGGCGGTGGAAGAGCGGTGGTCATCCTGAGCCTTCCGAGTCACTACAAGCACCGAGCAAGATTCCGGAGATAAAGCGCATGGGTTCCTTGGAGGCCCGGTACCGGCCGGCCGGAGCCCCGTAAGATCTCCCTCCCTTTGCCCAACTCCGCTCCGATCTGAAAAAGCAAAGCACCCCCTTCCCCCCCCCCCCCCCCCCCCCCCCCCCCCCCCCCCCGGCTCACCCTCACTCGGCTGGTTAAGCTCGGTGCGGCTTGCGTGGTACTTAATCCATATCAGGATCAGGTTCAGATGCTTGCTGGGGCATGTGCGGTCATGCGATGCGTGCTGGATTGACTTAATCTAAGCTGGTGTTGATGCTTCAGTGATGGTAGTGACACAGCTCACCACGAAATCCCTCCCGCAGGAGCGCGGACCGCCTTGTACTGCTTTTGTACAAGATGACGTTCATTTTCTTGGTCTCCTTCCTTTTCACCATGTGCTCCTCCTCCTCCTTAATAACTTCCAGGATTTTTGTAGGTGCAGTGGTTGTGCCTTCATGATATCCTCTGCTACTCGTACCACTACCATCCCCCCGTTTCTCCACCATATTGTCACTCCCAGCTAGAGCTAGTGGAACGGCGTGAACTTGCTCCATCCTCGCCTTGAGCGCAACCCTGATATGTTTAGCTGCTGATACTTCGCTGTCTATGTGTTGTTTTTGGCGTGTGAATCTGTCTGCCCTCACAGCGTCCGTTTTCCCTTTATTCTTAGCGTTGCTTTTTTGGTGAATTTGATCCGGTATTTAGACGCTAAATACGCTATGGCAGTATTCCGTAACAAATTTGGTTCCAGCTGTTTTTGCTGCAAAGCGCAGCTGAGCCGTCGGTGGCCATGTGTTCTCGCTGCCGTTTTGACCCCAAAGACCGCTCCCTGTCGCAGGCAGCTGCGGTATTAAATTTCATGTGCAGCCTGCTATGGTACGCTGCTATTGCCACGTTGAGCAGGTCAGCAGCTTTCGGTTTCTGCCGGTGGCCCAGGACCGGGGAGCGTTGAGCGCGCATAGCGTGTGGAAAATGATGGGTTTGTGCGCCGTGTACCAACCGGTCATTCCGGCTATCTTGGTCGGGACCATTTTTGCATCAATCTCCTTGATGGTTACGCGGTAGCACTGCGAAATCTTCTTCCCGCTGCATCTGGGATTTATCATCCACGCAGCTTTTCCATTGCGTGTTTGAAGGTGTTCAAACCGCTGGCGCTGAGCGTGCTTTCGTGATCTGTGACGAAGAGCATATTGGGGAGGGGGGGGGGGGGGGGGGGTTAGGTACCTGGCATCTTCGTGCTTAATGATGCTCTCCTTTCCTAAAAGATGTGACTAATAAAATATTATTGGCCTGGGGAACGTGAGAGAGCACTAATTTTCTTTTGGTACCTTTTTATTCTCAGTGGTGGGGGCAGTTTAGCCTTTTCTTCTTCCATAGCCGAATCGCTTTAGTTTGATCACTTTTCCGTTCTGCATACGAAGACTTTAGTTTTAGTTTTACAATACGGTTGTCTGTAGATGCCACCACATGATAGCGTATCTACTGCTCCAAGTAAAAATATAGGAGTACTACCATTGAGAAGTCCAAGGAAAGCTAAGCACAATCAAGAGTGAACGTATTATGTGGTTATCTCTCTCTCTAGAATTAAACTTGCGTGGAAGAGTTGGGACCGGACTGGCACCCTTTATCAGTGTCGGCATTTTGTAATTGTTGTCTTGACAAGGACATGAGCAACAGTATCATTTTCTAATCTATCCATTCTACTTCCACTTAAGACATTTCTCCACTCTATCACCATAGCTAATGCAAACCTGAATTGAGATTGTATTTTCTTAATATAATGTCCACGAGTAGTTTTTTGGGGAATGTGTGCACAGATAGTTGTGATACAAACAATTGTGTATAGGAAGAATGAAATGTTGCTGCAAGTCTATTCTGAAAAAAAAAATCGCTAACTGTGTTTTATTAATATTTACAGTGAGGACACAGCAAAGAGAAGGACCCAGAAAAGCAAAAGTTTCAAAGAGGTCGAAAAGTATGATGTTTTCGTACTGGAAAAGAGCTCTGGTTGCAAATTTCGGTCTTTGCAACTTTTGCTCTTTGCTATCATGTCTGCTGCATTTCTGACTCTCCTATACACTCCATCTGTGTATGAACATCAATTGCAGTCAAGCTCCCGGTGAGTGTACCTCTGATCACCATGTCCTGTCATGCAGTGGATTTTGATGATACTTAACAATGATTATTTCCTGGTTGGATTGTTTAGATATTGAGCAAAGTAATATATAATATGACAATGTATATTACCATGATCCATGGTGTTTAAGCTGGTTGATATGTTCTGCAGGCTTGTAAATGGGTGGATCTGGGATAAGAGAAGTTCTGATCCCCGATATGTAGCTCCTTTCAGTGTTCAATGGGAAGACGTATATAAAGCTGTCAAAAATGTGAATGTTGGTGAACAAAAGCTCAAAGTCGGACTCCTGAATTTTAACAGAACTGAATTTGGCTCTTGGGCACAAATGCTCCCAGAAAGTGAATTTTCAATCATAGGACTAGAGCAGGCCAATGAAAGTGTTACCTGGCAAACTCTGTATCCTGAATGGATAGATGAGGAGGAAGAAACAGAGATACCATCGTGTCCCTCACTTCCAGACCCTGTTTTTCCAAGGGATACTCATCTTGATGTTGTTGCAGTTAAGCTTCCCTGCACACGGGTGGCAGGTTGGTCGAGAGATGTCGCACGGCTGCATTTGCAATTATCAGCGGCAAAATTGGCAGTGGCCAGCGGGAGAGGCAATAGTCATGTCCACGTGCTCTTTGTTACTGAGTGCTTCCCCGTTCCAAATCTCTTTGCTTCCAAGAACCTTATCAAACGTGAAGGCACTGCTTGGCTGTACAAACCTGACTTGCCGGTACTAGAGGAGAAGCTCAGGCTTCCTGTCGGATCCTGTGAGCTTGCTGTCCCACTCAATGCCAAAGGTAAGCTTGTTACTTCCTGCACTCTTTATAGCTTCCCATCTAAAGAGGCACATTTCCTGGTGTACCCAACACACTTCAACCTAAAAATCTTAGTAACTATAATTTCAAATTTGAAAATATCTACATATAGCAATTGAAAGTGCCAAACTGGAGAATATGTTTCTTTAGTTAGGCATGCATGATCAACTCTTGTTGGAAAATGCTACACGATGTGTATTCACCTATTTATTCCTGAACTAGCAATTCCAAGTAGTTAAACATTTTTGTACTTCTTTTGCAGTGCGACTTTTCACAGTAGACAGACGCAGAGAAGCATATGCTACTATATTGCATTCAGCGAGTGAATATGTTTGCGGTGCAATCACAGCAGCTCAAAGCATTCGTCAAGCAGGGTCAACAAGGGACCTTGTTATTCTTGTTGATGCAACTATCAGTGACCACCACCGCAAGGGATTGGAATCTGCAGGGTGGAAGGTCAGAATAATAGAGAGGATCCGGAATCCCAAAGCTGAGCGTGATGCCTACAATGAATGGAACTATAGCAAATTCCGGCTTTGGCAGCTCACAGATTATGACAAGGTTATCTTCATTGATGCTGATCTGCTGATCCTGAGGAACATTGATTTCTTATTTACAATGCCAGAAATCACTGCAACTGGTAACAATGCAACACTTTTCAACTCTGGTGTCATGGTCGTTGAGCCCTCAAACTGCACATTCCAGCTGTTGATGGAGCACATAAATGAGATAACATCATACAACGGTGGTGACCAAGGGTATCTAAATGAGATATTCACATGGTGGCATCGGATTCCAAAACACATGAATTTCTTGAAGCATTTCTGGGAGGGTGATGAAGAGGCAGTGAAGGCGAAGAAGACCAAATTGTTTGGTGCTAACCCACCAATCTTGTATGTCCTTCACTACTTGGGCCGGAAACCATGGCTATGCTTCCGGGACTACGACTGTAACTGGAACGTTCAAGTACTACGTGAATTTGCCAGTGATGTTGCTCATGCTCGTTGGTGGAAGGTGCACAACAAGATGCCAAAGAAACTCCAGAGCTACTGCTATCTGAGGTCAAGCCTGAAGGCTGGGTTGGAATGGGAACGGAGGCAGGCTGAGAAAGCAAACTTCCCTGACGGGCATTGGCGGAGGAACATAACAGACCCAAGGCTGAAGATTTGCTTTGAGAAGTTCTGCTTCTGGGAGAGCATGTTGTGGCACTGGGGAGAGAACAAGAACAACTCCACGAAGCAAAATGCATTGCCGGCGACGATTTCCGGCGGCAAGTCAAGCTCATGAGATCTGTAGATAGCTGGCGGGTAGTATACCAAACACAAACTTTCTGAAGCTCCCATACATGCATACACAGTAGCAGCTCTGTAAATGTAGCTCTGCTTTAGGTCTTGCCCCGCGTGACTATACCTTTGTTTGCCATCACTGCTTCAGCACCCTCCCGCTGCTTTTTGACGGCCAACATTTTTTTGGTTTTTGCCAATAATTCATCAGCATAGGAATTTTTTTCCCTTCTGGTTTTAACTTCTCTGGTGGTCTGTTGCTCCCATTTGCCCGTTGCTCAGCTGCAATGTGTAGAGCAAGAATCATTGCCCCCACCGATGGTAGGTTCGGTGGTCGATGCGATGCAGCGCTGCATGTTTGGAGGAGAAAAATCATCACTCGCATCAACCGTGTCGGCCATGTTCGTTCAGTTCCTTGGCGACGCAGTCTTTTGCAGCTCGTCAGCGCGCTCGCTTTTCCAACCGAAACACACCTAAAAAGGCCCGGGGCCTAGGCTGTACAAGCTCCGGGCTCGTTTGATTTGCCGAGATGCCACTCCTTTACAAATCGACTTCCGTTGTGCTTCGTCAAGATGGGAGTTGTTGGATCAATGGTTGCGTGCTGGCGTTGCAAGTGACCCGGAGCAGGTTCCTCGTATCCTCTCCTCAGCAGGCAGTATTTTATGGGTCCTACGGGCCGAAGTCCAAAGTGGAGGGTGCTACTCCATTGTCCGTACTACCACGCAGCAGTAGAATATGTTGGTGGCCACGAGAGGGACGCGGCAATTGGACGCCATCGCGGGATGGATCTCGTCGGTCGTCGCTCCCGGCGGCATGGGCCAAGCATGGACTAACCGATCACTCGGTGCCCTAGGCCAGGCCAGAGACCACCGCTCTAGCGTCTAGGCCAATTGGCCGGCGCGTGGACAAGCGTCACCTGTGCTCTACATTTGTCGCTGTTCTAGGAGTAGTTCTAGACTCGCTTTGGCATTTTGCTTTGGAGGAACTGTCGTCGGCTCGTGGCGACTTCCGTCCTGGGCTCACGTCGGCCTGTACCTGCTCCACGCGAGGGGAGGGGCATCAATCCCGCCCGTCTCCCGCGTCGCGGTTGGTCGGGCTCTCGCCGTCACGCGGCTGCGGCGCGTCACGCGTGCCGGTGAACCGCTGATGATCTCGAAGGAATTCGCCCAAGGTGTGACGGTGGTGGCGGATCACGGAATATCAGACTCACGTAGCTGATGGACTGCCGCTAGTATCGAGCTGCTAATCCAGACGATCATTGTGATGCAGATCGGATGTTATTACGGCCCATCAGCAGCTCTCCCTGCGTCCTTCCAAGAAAGGAACGGGGACGTCGTTCGAGTCCAAGCGGGCCCAAATTGATGAATCCTTCGATGGTTACTCACCTCAAGCTTGGACATGGCATCGTGGTCACGGGCCCATCTAATCCATGTCGAATCTGGCTCGGCCCATATATACGCGCTTTGTCAATGCGCTTTCTTGCCCAAATTGCAAGGCTGCCACCCGTCGCCAAGGCTTGAGTTACCTGCGGATACTGGCCCAGTCCAGTTTCACGGGTTTTAAAAAAAATTGAAAAAATCTGTAAAAGAAAACTCCAAATTTAAAATTTAAAATTTAAATGAAATTTATCAAAATGCTACAACAAACCAATCGTTTTCTCTGGTTTCACTGGTTTATATTTACTAATTTATCGACCTGTTTTGATTTTTTCAAATTTTTCTCATTTTCTGAATTTTTAAATCTAAAACTGACCTACCGGTAAAATAGGATTGATTTCACTGAAAACTGTAAAATCCAAGCGGTTTTTAAATGTTTTTTGTAATTCTTGTGTATCACCGGAAACTCAGTCTCCACACAAACATTTCGGCTCTCGCTTTTTGTGAAATCATCTTGTCGAAATAGTATACCCTGAGTATTTACGGACCCGACCTCTACGTGAAAGCCCATATGCAAAGTACGGCTCACAGGTTCGGCGGGAAGTAAAGTTGTTCGTCGGGCGGTAAAACCAAGTAGTAAAGTTACTTTTGTCCTCTCGCGATGGACAGAAGGACAAATGAAGGACGCCGACCATCTACTCCAGCGTCAACGAGCGCCAAAGCATCAAACTCACAGAAGACCTTGGCCTCATCCGTCAGTGCTCACTCGATTCCGTAGGAGTCAAACCATATAACCCCGGTTTGACCCTATATTAAAAAGGCACAGGAGACGCTAGTACACAAGTTAAGTCATTTAGTTCTATCACATACACGCCACCCACAAGCGCAGGGGCTCCTCTTGATGTGAGGCTCCTCTACCATTGTATTCGTGTTCTCGAGTTCATAAGATTCAATATCTCTTTTGATCTTAGACGTGGAGTATTACACCTCGACGGCGGCTCGAACCAGACTAACTCGAGTTTTTCGTAGACTCAGTCATTTCGAATACGAAAAATACACCGATATTTTTTTTAATTACATAAATTTTACTGTGCCGATGGTCAAAAACACTGCCACGTCTCTTCCAAAGTCACGGCGCACGAATGCATGCGTGTGGAAGTGGGTGCGGAGCTCCACCTCCACGACCATGTCCCTGGGCGGCGCGCGCAGATGCGGCTAAGACGAGCACAGTATTGAAAAGGTCACGAGTCACGACCCATGGCTGCAAAAGCATGCGTGCAGTGTTGCAGTGACGGACCACCACGAGTGGTGGGGTGATAATGTTGTTTGCCAGGACGGGCTAATTGGCGAAGCGGCACGCCGAGCTTATCTGCCTGTCATTTTCACGCTTTTTGAAGCTGTTCTTGCGGCCACGGCCATGAACCTGATATAGTACTTTTGTGTGATGGTGGGATGAGACAGACACAGGGACAGTTTTTTGCTAGATTTGGCGGCCTTGGATTATCATAATAGACCTTCTAGTCCATCGTACATTCGCCTCTCAGACTTTTGGTATCCACTCGTGCCCCTGAATGAAGTTAGCGACGCTGTACGCGTCGACGTGTTCCTTGGGCACCTGGCTGCTCCACTTCACCCTCTGTGTCGCGTCGCGTCCGCCGGGCCCGGCGCTGTCGAACTCGGCGTAGTACAGCGTCTTGAGCGCGAAGTCCCCGCTCCACGGCATCCAGCCCTGCGGCTGCACGATCTCCGCGAGCGTGCACCCGACGTACACGGTCCGGGAGTACTCCTTCCACGGGCGGCCGAGGTACACGCGGTGCACCTCGGGGCGCTGGCGGTACAGCGCCATGTACTCGTCGCTGCCGTTGACGACGCAGCCTCGGAGCACGATCCCCGTGGGCTGCGCTGGGTCGGTGCGGCCCTGCGCCGTGACGGCGTCGTTCTCGCCCTTCTCCGGGCGCAGCGGCCGGGGCAGGATGATCAGAGCCGTGTCGCGGAGCACCGCCGCCGAGTTGCCGAAGACGAAGTCGACGGTGCCCGAGACGCGGCACCGCGTGTAGAACTGGCGCATGGCGTGCGCGTACAGCGTGTCCTGGTGGCCGAGCAGCTCCACCGTGTCCAGCACCGTCCGGTCGCCCGTGGACCGGAAGGCCACGGCCTGGTGCGCGTCCGGACCCGCCGTGTTCGCGATCGTCAGGTCGCGCGCCATGAAGCCGTCCGCGAGCACACCTGAAGGTTCAGTGAAGCCCCGTAGTAAACGTTAAAATACGCAGTCACATCCCTGTAAAGCTAAAGCACATGGCGGGTTGCATGACAATGCGGACCACCGTTGCTTGTCAGGTTTGGATTTCCTTGCAGGATCTACGACACGCGGCGCGCCATTTTGTTCGTAGGGCCGACCGACCAAACCACGGCAAAGTTCGGTGTTTGGGTAGGCCTAGGAGCAGGCTCGTGACGCTACGCCGCATTGTCGCTTCCCGCGTGAAGACATGCCGCATTGGCGTTACCGCTATTGGTAAATGAAACATTTTTGCTATGCTTGTTTACCGGCATTGATTTGTAGAAATTATTGACAGCAGGTAGTCCTTAAAATTGCAGTGTGCGCCATGGCCAAAACGCTAGACGTTTTAGGATGGCGGCTTTCACCAATAGTAGTAGTCCTTTCCTTTGCAACAGAAACGGCTCGTGAACTCACTCATGCTCTCATGAACATCGGATGCGGTCATGTGCCATGCCGGGCGAAAGCTTTACCTACCTAATTCACGGAAAGCGTTTTTGGTCCAGATAAACGGCTATCTTAATGGATGCACTCACCGGCATTGATTTCTTGAACGTACAACAGTGAATGAGCAAGAAGGGAAGTGAAAACTCACCTACGGTAGCAGTGTTGAAGGTAGACACGCCGGGCGTATCGGCGTTGAGGTCGCCGGTGATGACGGTCTTTCCCATGCCGTCGCCAACAAGGACCACGTTCGTCTTCTCCCACGGCACGTTCACCGACTCCTTGTACACGCCCTCCTTCACGTGCACCACGAACGTCCCTTCTCCGAACTCCGGCGCGGCCGCCACCGCCTCCCGCACGGTCTTGTAGTCGCACCCGGCGGCGCACACCGTCGCGTTCGCGGGGAGGCCCCTGGGCACGCCAAGCGCGTCCTCGTCGGCCGCCGCGGTCTCCGTCGCCCCAGCGGCGGGGGGCCAGTACCCGTCGCGCTCGGTCTGCGGCGGCGCCCAGCGGGAGGTGTCGTCGCCGTAACGCTGCCGCGCGGCCAGCATCGAGATGTAGTTGCTGTTGACGGCGATGGTGTCGTCGAGGTACGCCATGGCGTCGGAAACGGTGCGGGAGAAGTTGACGTACTTGTACGCGGACCAGCAGTCGTAGAGGTGGAGCAGCGCGGTGGAGGCCAAGAGGAGCGACGGCGAC